>JACEVL010002466.1:0-19522 GCA_020284085.1 Aporrectodea caliginosa
GTAAGTATGTAAGCATGTATGTATGAATGTATGAATGTATGTATGTATGTATGTATGTATGTATGTATGTATGTATGCATGTATGTATGTATGCATGTATGTATGTATGAGCACTTGTTATAGCGCCCGTTCAATATTTCCACTCAGAGGCGCTCCCGACAATAGCGCGGACACTGAATCTGAGTTTCGCGCCGAAGCGCATGAGCAATTGCGAGTGAAGGACTTGCCCAGGGTCCCTACGCGATATCTTGAGGTGGATTCGAACCCGCAACCCCTCCGGCTGCGCGGGAGGTCATTCCAGGTGGAAGGTCCCACACCCGAAAAAAGCACGGCGCTGCTTAATAGCCAAGCGTGCCCGTGGAAACTAGGAGCTCACCCTCGTCGTAGAGCGAAGTGCCCGACGCGCTGCAACGTCGGACACTGGGCGGCAAAGATCACGCAAAGCAAGATGGAGCACAGCCTAAGAATGCAGCGAGAAACCACAGCAGCAGTGCGGTATGAGATCCGCTTAGAGATAGGCAGCCAGTGCAACACAACACGCGTATGTATGCAGAGACAGGAGAGAACTTAGGTAGTCGTCCAATGAGACGAGCAGCCGAGCGTAGAACCAGATCTAGTCGCCCCAGAACCCCAAGAAGAAGGCCAGCAAGTAGGGAGCACATTCAGAAAGGGGGGAGCTTTTGGTACCGCGAGCTCACACTTCGATTAGACAGCGTCGAGCCTTTTCAATTGTGGGGCCCTCCATCTGGAATGGCCTTCCCCACTAGACTTGCGATTGATGCCTCAGCTAGATTCGCCTGCCTTTTATAAGTATCTCAAATCACACTTTTTTAACCGTGAAGGCTGGGCTGGGAGCGCCTCTGAGTAGGTTTCCCTTGAAGAGGCGCTATATAAACCTCGGAATGAATGAATGAATGGAAGTAGGGAGCAACAGTTGTCAATTCGACTGGTAACAAAGGCATGAACAAGGACCACGACTGCATCATGAGAGAGAGAGACCACTCGAAGCTGACGAAGCTGATAATAACAACTCCGTGCAACCAGGTTCACATGTTGAACGACATCTTGTGTCAGCCTGCGTGACTGACAACGCATTGCTTTACTTTTCACTTCGTTTAACTAATTTTAGATATAAAGTAGGTCTAGTTTCTGTTTAAAGACACTATGTGGCAATAAAGATCACGAACGTCGCCCTCCAGTCATAATACTATGAGCCTCAATCATTAGCTTTGCTGCTTACATCAGTCTGCGATCTACGGGTCTTTTGGCTCAGCCGGAAGAGTATTTGCCGAATGAACGCAGTTTCTTATATATAGACACAGGAGAAAACGTATTAAAGGTGTTTAGATGGGACATTTAAATAATTTGGTTCATCGAGGCTTGGTATAGGCACTACCAGGCAGGTATTTGTTTTCACGTTTTCTGACAACGCCGTGTTATGGCAAATATTACTGATGGCGCCCCTCCTTTATCCAGTCTTCAGACTGGCACTATTATCTCGTTAAACTGATGGATATCGCTAACAAATAAAATGGACGTCAGGCGTTACTGGAACAGAGGAAGAGAACGACTGAGGAGCTGAGGAAACGGTTCCAACAGGTAGTGTTAGCGGTGGCGGCGGTTTTATTGATGTTTGTAGTGGTAGTAGTGGTAGTAGAAGTATGAGTAGTAATAATAATAAAGTCGTCACATCTCCAGTAGCAGATGATCTATGAAGAAATTCGTGGCGATTACATTTTCAACGTCAAACTCTTTTTCTTACCAGATGGAATACAGTTTAATCCTTACGATGCCTGCGCATTGAGAGACGAATGGAATAAAGGAGGAATAATACAAGGGACTGGATTAGAGAGCGACCAATTACGCGTCTCGTCTGGGTGTTCGTAAGTAGAGAGCCAAGCGGTGGCTTTGTAGATGATGATAGCCTAAAAAGGGCACTGTAACCATGAAATAGGATTTTGATAACCGTATTCTAAGTTGGAGAGTGTATCTTCTTCATGTTACGAAAAGGTAGCGTATGATAGTTTATATAGCATCGGTAAACGCCGTTCTTAAGGTTTCTAAGAAAGCTTCGCAGTATTTAACGACACCTTACGGCTGCCAGGGCCGTTGACCTAACCTTCTTTTTTTGATGTGACGAAAGGTGGTTTTTCTGTTTAACGACTAGCTGTGTGGTAACGAAGACCATTAGCGTAGCCCTCCTCCTTTATCCAGGCTTGGGACTGGCACCTGTCAGAAAGCGAACAGTGGCGGAGTTTGACGAAAGGATAGCGTGTGATGGCTTATATAGCATTGATAAACGCCTTTTTCAAGGTGTTCAAGAAAAGCTTCGCAGTATTTGACGACACCTTACGGCTGCCAGGGATGTTGATTTAACCTTCTTTTTTTATGTGACGAAAGGATAGCTTTTGATGGCTTATATAGCATAGATAAACGCCTTTTTCAAGGTGTCTAAGAAAAGCTTCGTAGTATTTAACGACACCTTACGGCTGCCAGGGACGTTGACCTAACCTTCTTTTTTTGATGTAACGAAAGTGTGTGTCAACAGTTTAACGGCAGCTTATGACAACATAGGCCGTTTCCGCCGACAAAGATTAGTTTTGGCACATTACAGCTCTTAATGACGAAAGGATAGCTTGTGATGGCTTATATAGCATAGATAAACGCCTTTTTCAAGGTGTCTAAGAAAAGCTTCGTAGTATTTAACGACACCTTACGGCTGCCAGGGATGTTGACCTAACCTTCGTTTTTTTAACGAAAGGATGATGATTCCATTTGTTTAACGACATCCTTTGGCTACTATGGCCGTCGACGTCTTTTTGTTTCTATTGTATCTCCGTTCTGTTTGGCCCATTGGCTCTTTTTATTGTAATTTTCTCTTTTTAAAAATCTCTTTTTCTTTTTTTCCTTATCCTTTTTTTTGTTTTTGTGTGTGGCTATTACAGCTCTTTCTCGGCTATTTTAGCTCTTTTTTGGCTATATCAGCTCTTTTTTGGCTATTTCAGCTAGCTCTTGTTTGGCTATATCAGCTCCTTTTTGGCTATTTCAGCTCTTTTCAAATATGTTTATAAAGTTATTAACAGTACTTCTAAGTTTTCTATAATAACATGTAATGCTATTTGAAAACAGAAATTCAGCACAGATGTGTAATATATACATGTTATTATATACACATTTCATTATAACATACATCTATTTGCAAGAATGTATCTTTAACAGTTATTTACATAACAGGATAACTTAATTAAACATTTCATTCAACATTTTCAGATATGATTACTCTATTTATTTATAATCTCTATATGATTTTCCCATTAGTAATGCTCGATTTCCTCGCTCATCCCACATATCTGCTTTCATGTTTGACCACCTTCATTGGCTCCCTCTTATTGCTCGTGCTCAGCTCAAGATACTTTCTTTAATCTACCGGTCGTGTACTGGCCAAGCTCCCAAGTATCTGTGTGACCTTATCCGGCTGCCGGCCTCGGCTACTTCTCTTCGCCCGCTACGCTCATTAAAACCGGCATGATCTCTTTGTCCTGCGAGCGAGAACTTCTATGGCTAAAACGCGAGCCTTTGCCTTCATTGGCCCTGCACTATGGAACCAGCTTCCTCCTTTGACTCGTTCTTGTTTATTAACTGGTGGGCCAAGTGCCTCTTTTCGTTGTCTCAAGACTTCTTTCTTTCTGGGTCTTTCTGCACTGGGAGCGCCTCTGATTGGTGTGCACTGTGACAGGAGCTTTATAAATGTATAAATACAATACAATACAATGAGTATAATAATTTATCATAATTATACTTCGAGACAAAACCTGAATAGGCAACACACTATTAATAGTGCATTCAACTTACGTCGGCGATCGTTTATATAGCAGTGGCAACCACGTCTTAAAGGTGTCTAAGGCCGTCCATAAAGTACGTCACGCCCAGGGGGAGGGGGTTTAAGAAAGTGTGACAGTTTGTGACAGGGGAGGAGGGGTCAGGCCATGTGACGTCACACATTTATTTTTTAAATTTTATTTATAATTTATTTTTATTTTTAGTAGAATTTCATAGCTTTAAAAATAATTTTTTCAAAAATTTTCTGAAACATTTTAATTAGTTTTATGTCAAAATAGCATGAAATGCATATCTCCTGAATGTGTTTTTCACGATTCCTCTCGCTAGGAGCGCTAGTAATAATGCTGTTGCGAAGCCTTGTTTATGTATTAGCCTTGCTTTCGGAAGTATTATTATTTCTATGTTCGAAAGTGTGACGTACTTTAGGGGGGTCCGAGTTTTGTGACAGTTTGTGACAGGGGGAGGGGGTAAAATGGTCAAAAATAGCGTGCGTACTTTATGGACGGCCCCTAAGAAGAGCTTCTGCAGTTTCTAACAACATCTTGTGGCTTCCTGAGCCGTTCACGTCGCCTTGCTTTATTTTTTTTCACTGCGATAGCTACTTTCAGCAGTTTATGTTAAACGACGCTGTGTGACAATAGAGATCACTACCGACGACCTCCTCCATAACCAAGGCTACGGACTGACAGTCTGGCACCACCCGAATTAAGGCAGAGATCAAGACTAGTATTTATAGTTTATGTTTAACAACGCAGTGTGGCAATAAAGATTGTTAGCGTCGCCCTCCTCCTTAATCCAGGCTCCGGACTGGCACTACCCAAAGAAAGGCCGTGGAATTTGACTGGCTCTAACATGAACTTCAACAGCATCTTATAGCATCTAAGGTAGTTTACGTCTGTGAAACAGTTCAGTTGCTCATTTAATTAAGATTTCTCTCTTTCCTTTCTGCATGTCAGATTTTCTTCTTAGCATGTCCCATTTGCTGAATGAACGCAGTTTTCGAATATATAAACCTGGTGGAAACGTATTAAAGGTGTTTAGATGGGACATTTAAATAATTTGGTTCATCGAGGCTTGGGATAGACACTACCAGGCAGGTATTTGTTTTCACGTTTTCTGACAACGCCGTGTTATGGCAAATATTACTGATGGCGCCCCTCCTTTATCAAGTCTTGAGACTGGCTCTAATATCTCGTTAAACTGATGGATATCTCTAACAAATAAAATGGGAGTTCCTGGAGCAGCGAAGAGAAAGACTGAGGAGCTCAAGCTGGGGAGTATGGTTCCAACTAGTGGTGGTGGTGGTGGTATTGGTGGTGGTGATATTGGTGGTGGTACTGGTGATGTTTGTAGTGGTTGTAGTGGTAGTAGTGGTTGTTGAAATAGGAGTAATAATAATTAAAAAAATAGTCACCATCTCCAGTAGCAGATCACCATCAAATACCAATAAGACTCACATTATCACACTACTTCAACCACCACCACCGCCACAACCACCACCACCAACACCTCCACCACCACCACCACCACCATCGTCCAGCACGATACAACTATGTATGCATTTAAATCATCCGCAGCGAAAGCTTCAGAGTTAAAGCATGGAGAGGAACAATGTTGTTTATCGACTGTGTAATGATGACGTCAATGGCCTTAACCGTCTTCCGGATTTTCTTTTATATCTTTTCGTTTCTGATGTAAGTAAGTAAGTAGAGCTTTTATTACTCCATTAGCAAACGCACAATGGGACATCAAAATAGAATGTAAAATAACACATAGAAGTAATAATGATGTATAGTAATAATAATAATATATAGTAAAGTTCTAAAACATACGACGTATTCATCGTTGTTTGTCTCCGCTTCTTGTTCTCTTTGTCGATATCTTCAGTTCTGAATATCTTCACATGTCTGGCTTTCCTGATGTTCCTGGCTTTCCTGATGTTTCTGGCTTTCCTGATGTTTCTGGCTTTCCTGATGTTTCTGGCTTTCCTGATGTTTCTGGCTTTCCTGATGTTCCTGGCTTTCCTGATGTTCCTGGCTTTCCTGATGTTCCTGGCTTTCCTGATGTTCCTGGCTTTCCTGATGTTTCTCTGGTAAGCGACGACGTTTACAGCTTTAAATGTCAGTTTGTTTTTGTTTATTTACTAATAATAATAATAATAATAATAATAATAATAATAATAATAATAATAATAATAATAATAATAATAATAATAATAATAATAATAATAATAATAAACAGAGCTGAGCGAACAGGCGCGCCTGAAAGCCGTGTCCTTCCAGCACGCCAGCGATTGGCTGCATTCTCTGCCAATTACATCCTGCGGCCTCAGGCTCAGCGATGAGGCCATCAGAGTGGCGGTTGGCCTTCGTCTGGGGGCCAACATATGCCAACCTCACGTCTGCACATGCGGCGCACTGGTTACCGCTAGAGGAACACACGGCCTCTCTTGCTCTCTGGGATTTGGTCGAGTAGCCAGACACGCCGCCATCAACGACCTGATCCAGCGGCGCCGCCAGGATTTTAACTGTGTACGCACAATAACCCGGAGACGACACGTAGGCCGGGGCCCGGGGGACGAAGGTCAGTGGAGGGATACGATGAACGGGCGTCCGAAGGACGATCGCTGTGGCCTGCAGCGCCGAGCAGGGGAGGGGTTTGGGGAGGGGGATGTGCCCCTCCTCACTTAAAACTTTTTTGAATTTCCACACTGTAATTTTAAGCAGTCATCGGAACAAAATTGCTTCATCATTTCAATGCTTGTTGGAACCAGATGTCACTCGTTGCTAAGATGTAGTTTGAGTCGCGTTTGACTGCAGACAATACTAGCAAACCAGACACTTATTGAATTTAATATAAAAACTAGAAAATACGTTCAATTTCTAAGAGCGCTATAAGCCTTAAGGTAAACATATTGCTGACCAGACATAATTAGCATAAATAGTTTATAAATGGTACACAATCCAAACGAGAAGGATTCAACTACCGAATCGTGAAGCCATGAGGTAGGGCCTAACGATGTAGTTTTACTAAATGTTCAAGGAACACAACATTTTGAAATTTGATATCTTGAAATTTGACAGATAGCACTCGAGAGAAGCCATTTAGGTGTACAAATATAATATTTGTACACATATAATTTCAACAGTAGATTATACTCATTATTATATGATAGTATCATATTTTATAATAGTAAATAATGTCATTATACCATATAATATCAATAGATTATTTTTTAAGTCGATAGATTATTTTCTAAGTCGATAGACTAATTTTCTAAGTCGATAGACTTATTTTCTAAGTCGATAGACTTATTTTCTAATTATTTTCTAAGTCATATATTCTAATTATTTTCTAAGTCATATTTTCTAATTATTTTTTAAGTCATATTTTCTAATTATTTTCTAAGTCATATTTTTAATTATTTTCTAAGTCATATTTTCTAATTATTTTCTAAGTCATATTTTCTAATTATTTTCTAAGTCATATTTTCTAATTATTTTCTAAGTCATATTTTCTAATGATTTTCTAAGTCGATAGATTATTTTCTAAGTCGATAGATTATTTTCTAAGTCGATAGACTTATTTTCTAAGTCGATAGACTTATTTTCTAAGTCGATAGACTTATTTTCTAATTATTTTCTAAGTCATATATTCTAATTATTTTCTAAGTCATATTTTCTAATTATTTTTTAAGTCATATTTTCTAATTATTTTCTAAGTCATATTTTCTAATTATTTTCTAAGTCATATTTTCTAATTATTTTCTAAGTCATATTTTCTAATTATTTTCTAAGTCATATTTTCTAATTATTTTCTAAGTCATATTTTATAATGATTTTCTAAGTCGATAGACTAATTTTCTAAGTCGATAGACTTATTTTCTAAGTCGATAGACTTATTTTCTAATTATTTTCTAAGTCATATATTCTAATTATTTTCTAAGTCATATTTTCTAATTATTTTTTAAGTCATATTTTCTAATTATTTTCTAAGTCATATTTTCTAATTATTTTCTAAGTCATATTTTCTAAGTCGATAGACTATTTTCTATATTTTTTTCTAAGTCGATAGATTATTTTCTAAGTCGATAGATTATTTTCTAAGTCGATAGACTAATTTTCTAAGTCGATAGACTTATTTTCTAAGTCGATAGACTTATTTTCTAATTATTTTCTAAGTCATATTTTCTAATTATTTTCTAAGTCATATTTTCTAATTATTTTCTAAGTCATATTTTCTAATTATTTTCTAAGTCATATTTTCTAATTATTTTCTAAGTCATATTTTCTAATTATTTTCTAAGTCAAATTTTCTAATTATTTTCTAAGTCATGTTTTCTAATTATTTTCTAAGTCATATTTTCTAATTATTTTCTAAGTCATGTTTTCTAATTATTTTCTAAGTCATATTTTCTAATTATTTTCTAAGTCATATTTTCTAATTATTTTCTAAGTCATATTTTCTAATTATTTTCTAAGTCATATTTTCTAATTATTTTCTAAGTCATATTTTCTAATTATTTTCTAAGTCATATTTTCTAATTATTTTCTAAGTCATATTTTCTAATGATTTTCTAAGTCGATAGATTATTTTCTAAGTCGATAGACTTATTTTCTAAGTCGATAGACTTATTTTCTAATTATTTTCTAAGTCATATATTCTAATTATTTTCTAAGTCATATTTTCTAATTATTTTTTAAGTCATATTTTCTAATTATTTTCTAAGTCATATTTTCTAATTATTTTCTAAGTCATATTTTCTAAGTCGATAGACTATTTTCTAATTTTTTCTAAGTCGATAGATTATTTTCTAAGTCGATAGATTATTTTCTAAGTCGATAGACTAATTTTCTAAGTCGATAGACTTATTTTCTAAGTCGATAGACTTATTTTCTAATTATTTTCTAAGTCATATTTCTAATTATTTTCTAAGTCATATTTTCTAATTATTTTCTAAGTCATATTTTCTAATTATTTCTAAGTCAAATTTTCTAATTATTTTCTAAGTCATGTTTTCTAATTATTTTCTAAGTCATATTTTCTAATTATTTTCTAAGTCATGTTTTCTAATTATTTTCTAAGTCATATTTTCTAATTATTTTCTAAGTCATAATTTCTAATTATTTTCTAAGTCATATTTTCTAATTATTTTCTAAGTCATATTTTCTAATTATTTTCTAAGTCGATAGATTATTTTCTAAGTCGATAGATTATTTTCTAAGTCGATAGATTATTTTCTAAGTCGATAGACTTATTTTCTAAGTCGATAGACTAATTTTCTAAGTCGATAGACTTATTTTCTAAGTCGATAGACTTATTTTCTAAGTCGATAGACTTATTTTCTAATTATTTTCTAAGTCATATTTTCTAATTATTTTCTAAGTCATATTTTCTAATTATTTTCTAAGTCATATTTTCTAAGTCGATAGACTATTTTCTAATTATTTTCTAAGTCGATAGACTATTTTCTAATTATTTTCTAAGTCGACTTAGAAAATAATCTAAGTCGATAGATTTTCATAGGCCTTTTTGAAAAATTATCGGAAACGACCTGTTGTAAATAATGACGTTACTGACGTTGTTTGCACTACTATGCTTAGTAAGTTAGTATAGTTTTCTTAGCCTACTACAACTAATTCACTAAATGCAATCTTCGAAAATTTCTCAGCGCCCACAAAACCCTTAGTCTTTCTTAATACCCCATTATTAAGTCTTCATTGCACACCCCAACTCCAAGTGGATCAATGACTGACCCCCAGTCTTTTTTCTACAATTCTCATAGGCCTACTAGAGAACAGTAGCCTAAGGTACGGGGAGAAGTGAGATCTGTTGGACAAAGGTCGGAGGATAGGCTAGTTTGTTTAATTGCTCGCGGAGGCCAATAATGAGGAATTCTGTTTTTGAACGGTTAAGATATAGCAGGTTAGCGGTCATCCAGGCTGAAATCTGAGTGATGATGTTGAGTAAGTGATTTAGTGCACCTGGAAGGGAGTGAGGCATAGAACGAGTATGCGAATATTACGAATATTAAGATTTTTAGAAATTGACTAATATTGACGAATATTAAAACTGGCCAACGAATATTAAGAATATTAATTTTTTAGTTTTTTTAATTCTTCAACATCCGGGATTAATTTTTTTAAATCATTGCCAAAAATATGCATAAGAACAGTTACATATTACAGTTACTCAGCCAAGTACAGACCTATATGGTGGGTAAAATCATTCTTGACATTATATTGAGCGGCGTGGCTAGGTATTTGGGCGCCAATACCAACAATAGAGATTTCACTTTTTTCATTTGCAATTTTTCACTTCTTAGCCTTTCAGCGCTGTACGCATTTGCGTAAGTGCGTACGCCTAATCAACGACCTGATCCATCGCAATCTTATCAAAGCCGGTTTCCCAGCGGTAAAGGAGCCACGGGGCATGCTGCGATCGGATGGTAAGAGACCGGACGGCACCACGCTTATACCATGGAGAGCGGGCCGAAACCTCGTGTGGGACGCAACGGTGGTCGACACGCTAGCGCCTTCCTACCTGCAGGCAACGGCCGTGACAGCAGGAGCAGCAGCTGAAATAGCTGACAACAGAAAAAATCAAAAATACCAGACCCTTCTTGACACACATGACTTCATTCCGCTGGCTCTGGAAACTTTAGGTCCAATTAACTTAAGAGGCCTTGACTTAATCACAGTGATGGGCCGTCATCTGACAAAGGCGACGGACGACGTCAGAGAGACGACCTTCCTCTTCCAAAGACTGTCGTTGACAATTCAGCGCTTTAACGCTGTGGCCTTCACCGGTTCTTTTGTTGACCCTATGCCCGAGATGGAAGAGGGATAGCCCTTCCAGTTACACTAGTTTTTGATATAATAATAATAATAATAATAATAATAATAACAATAATAATAATAATAATAATAATAATAATAATAATAATAATAATAATAATAATAATAATAATAATAATAATAATAATAATAATAATAATAATAATCTTTTCTTTATTAAGCGCCTGACAAACGCACTGCGCTGTACATTTACATGTTATGCAATTTAAATCTTAACTACTAACAGAACAGACAGCCTACAATACAACGGCGCTAATAGCAGCCTACAAAGCATATCCGCCCAACGGGGGCTCGAACTCGGTACCTCTCGCTCTCTGTGCCAGATGTTATCCAATGCAATATTTATTTATGCATTCAGCTCTGGAACCCATCAAGACAGAATAATTACCATAAGATGTCGTTAAACATTATTTCATGCAACACTCTTTACACACCTGTATAATGGCTTTACACAATATTACATATTCAAAACGCATGACGTTCATTATTCATCACAATTTCTTTCACTGCTATTCATCATCAGAGTCGATTATGCCAAAAACAATCTTTGTCGGCGGCAACGGCCTACGTTGTCATAAGCTGCCGTTAAACTGTGGATCCATCCATTCATTATTCATCACAATTTCTTTCACTGCTATTATAAAAAGTCAATGGCAACCAGACTCGGATCTTCACTTGGTATCACTGGACAGCTGCCCCTCTCTGACACGACGCAGCGCTCGTGAATAAACTGGTGCCCTGTGCTCAGTTTTATAGAGTAGCGCTTTCGAAAGTTGAAGTTTACGATTAGGATTACGAGTGAGTCTAAGGAAGTGATATCGTATGGGTCATTAATGACGTTCCATCTTTTTCGGATTTATTATCCTCGTTAGCTTTCTCTTCGGGTCTCCTGGTTCCAGCAGATCTCGAATAACTTTTATTTGTTATGTCACAGTGTCGTTAAACTGCAAATGGTCAACCAACAGCGTTCAATTATTGTTGTTGAGAAATCTGCCATTATTATGTGATAATGTTTTCTCTAAGATCTCTGATACTCATTCTCACTATACAAGATCTCTCGATAACTTTGATGGAACCTATGCCCGCACTAACACTCGTTATTTTACCTTAAGATGCACTGGTCCTCCTGCCTGGAATAACCTACCGAAGTCACTGCGCACTCTTCCGAATCTTGCCATATTTAAAAAAGAGGTCAGAGCCTACCTCCTTGACAATAGTCAATGAGTTTTCTAAATATGGTTATTCATTGTTCTTCCACAATTAGTTAAGTGACCTAGTTAAAGCGTTGTTAGTTAAGCCAGTTATTCTAATTTTTTTCTGACGATGCTATTAATTTTGTGTATACTCAACCATCATCCCTCTGCGAACATGGTACACGGGTATCCCTAACTAAGCGGGACTTCAGTCCCTTCTGGGTACCCGATTGTTTCCCTCAAACGTTAATAAGATAATCATGTGATCTGTCTGTTTGCTGTTTTAAATTTCCAAACTTTTGATCGGTGATTGTGATTGTTCTGGATCACTGCTTGTAAACTGTTCTCCGGAAACAATAAAAGGATTGATTGATTGATTGATTGATTGATTGATTGATTGATTGATTGATTGATTGATTGATTGATTGATTGATTGATTGATTGATTGATTGATTGATTGATTGATTGATTGATTGATTGATTGATTGATTGATTGATTGATTGATTGATTGATTGATTGATTGATTGATAAATTTGCTGATGAGAATCTGTTACCAACCATTAATTACTTTCCACTAAGGAAACGGCCGCATATGATGATTTATATAGCAACGGTAAACACCGTTTTAAAGGTGTCTATAGAGGAGTTTGCAGTATTTAACGACATCTTGTGGCTGGCTGCGTCGCTGACGTCGCCTTGCTTTCTTTTTCACTACCTCTAACTATTTTTAGATACAAAGTAGGCATAGTTTCAGTTTAACGACACTATGTGACAATAAAGATTACTAGAGTCGCCCTCCTCCTTATTCCAGGCTCGGACTGAAACCACCCGAATTAAGACAATGCCGTCTGTTTCGTTTCTGTTCCCTAGGTTTTCTTCTTGCTTATAATATATTCCCAATGAATATCCCAAAGTTTTCCAACGTTTTATGTCTTTATTTATCGCAGGTCTATAACTTAGGCAGATGGAGATTTTTAATCGCAGCTTAGTTTTATTATCGTTATTCTTGTTGTCGTCGTCATCTTCTTGATTATTACTAAATACTATTATTTTATGTTGTTTTGTTCGTCTACGTATCCCTGTCCGCGTGCCAGTCGCTTTGTTTCCATGTCTCAATCTGCGTTTCAGTGCATTAATTAGGCCACTCTGAGGCCATAGATGCTAAGCCATATGCATGCATAAGTGTATTTATGCATGTGTTTATGCGCTTGTATATATGTATGTATGTGTGCACGTATGCATGTATTCATGCATTCATGTATGTGTGTATGAATTTATTATCATGTATGTGTGCATATGTTCATGTATATGTTTTTATGTCTGTATGCATACAAATATGCATTTATGCATGAATTAAAGTATTTGAATATAATGTGCTCTCGCCGTCTCTTCCAGGTGTTTTTGATATTTCATTAAACACAAATTATACTGCACGTCATCTCCCTGGTGATGGCCCAAACATGGCATTGCGTCATTAAAAATAAGAAACCAACCGATTGTTTTCTTTAGACACCATTAAAAAGTTGTTGACAATTGCTATATAGGCTTTGGACGCAGCAGCGAAATGTTGCACTAAACGTCATAACACTAAAATCGGTAAGGTTGAAGTCAACGGCCATGACAGCCACAAGATGTTTTTAAACAATGGAAACCTACCAATTGTGAGACACGGTAGCAGATTGGTTAGAGCGCTCGGCTTATAACACGGAGAGTAGGAGTTCGAGTCTCTGAGAAGGTGGCTGTGTACAGAGCTTCTCATTTGAAAATAGAAGGCGATTGGAAAATCGATCGCGCTGTATTGCGTAGGCGATCGGTGAACGATCGACTTCGGGAGCTTTTGTTGCTTTCAATAATTTCCGAAATTAGTGATGCTACGAACTTACAAATGACGTTACGCGAGAGGTGTCCACCGTGTTGTTATGACCAATCATATTGCACGAAATAGGAGCGGATCAGTCAGCAGTCATCAGGTCACGAAACGTTGCGTTCCGAACTCATTCACCGCCGCCGCAAGTAAGCAAAAATTAAAGTAATGTAAATTAGGTAAATAAAATAATGGCTCCAGTTTCCTCTTGGAGTAAATCGATCGCGCTCCATTTGCGCGATCGATTTACCGATCCACCAGACCTTTGCTAGGCGATCGACCAAGGAGATCGATCGATCGATCGCCTCAAATGAGAAGCTCTGGCTGTGTAGATATACATTGAGCACGATCTTCACTCACAATAATTGCTCAACGCATCGATTGCTCAGCGCCATGCTTGGTCATTTGTATGTATGTATGTATGTATGCGTGTTTGTATATGTAGCCCGCATTACTTTCAAAATCTGCCTTCTAATGTACCGAGTCCACACAAAATCATCTCCTTCTTATGTGTCCTCACTTGTTACACCCTGTTCATCTCTCCCTTCCAGACGTGGATTACGATCTTCATCGCAAGCTGACTTTGTTGTCACACGATCACTTAGAAAACTTGGAAATCGTGCATTTGCACTAGCCGGCCCAGCTGAATGGAATAAGCTGCCAGACTTTATTCGCAGATCTTCAACATTAACGCTTTTCAAAAAGAACCTCAAGACTTATTTGTTCAAGATTTATTATGACTAGACTTTCCTGTTACGCGCTTTTGTGCAAGATTCTTTTTGTTTAGGCGCGATATAAATGACAGTATAATAATAATAATAATAATAATAATAATAATAATAATAATAATAATAATAATAATAATAATAATAATAATAATAATAATAATAATAATAATAATAATAATAATAATAATAATAATAATAATAATAATAATAATAACAGTCAATAACTGCAGGAAGCTGGCACACAGAATCACTGCAGTTTGTCCAAGAACTAGGACGCAAGATCTCAGCAGCGACAGGCGACCAGCGTGAGACTAGTCATCTTCTACAACGCTTATCAGTCGCCCTACAAATTGGAAACGCTCTATCTGTTTTAGGCACCACAGATTGCAACAACAGTAGCCCAGGACTGATCGAAGGCTTCTAAATATTGAAAACAGTTACTTTTAATCAGTCTGTACATAAGTTTGTTGGCTTTATGAAGAAATAATAATAATAATAATAATAATAATAATAATAATAATAATAATAATAATAATAATAATAATAATAATAATAATAATAATAATAATAATATGTATATGTGCCTCTAGTTGGTCATTACATGTCGTAGTTAAATCGAATTAAACTGTTTTAACTTATATTTAAAAGAACAGGCTCTAAGTGTCTACCACCTTAGTCTATCTTTGCACTCTAGCAAGTAATGTCTAATTCTGACAGCCACTATTGCGAGGCTACAAGTCTCGACGTTATGTATACTGTGAAAGCGCATTCATTGTCTACGACCTCAACGCAGTCGTCTCAGTTTCTACAAAGGATTATCAGGCGTATCCATCTTAAAAATTATTTTTTATTTCACCACAGTTTAACGTCGTCTTATGACATCAAAGGCCGTTGACGACAATACAGAAAATATGCAATATTGGATCCACAGTTTAACGGCAGCTTATGACAACATAGGCCGTTGCCGCCGACAAAGATTAGTTTTGGCATATTACAGCTCTTCAATCAGAACAAGAAACTTATAGCATCCGAACAACACCATTAAAGGTGTCGAAACAGAGCTTTACAATTTCACTAATATTCAATATTTTTCCAACATAAAGTATTTCATCTCATACTGTCTGTGATCATTATGTCCTGACAAATTTCATTAACTAACAAAGCATACATGTATTATAATTGATTAAGGTATTCCTTTAAACTGTTCATGTACATTAACCAAGCCATACCATTATACAATATTGAAGAACTAAAGTTGAATGATAGTAATATTGTAATATGAATATTCATTAACCAATAAGTAATGTTTATAATTTTCCAACATCGGGTTCTTATTATTATGACAAAACATATTTTAAACAAAAATCAACAGTCGAAAAGAAGTCGTCCATGGATATTTCGGCAAACAGCATTGCAACACAGTACTGCAATATTATGCAACACAGCAGGCACTCCGATACAGCAACCAAACCAAAACCATTTGTAATATATAATCTATTCTGCTGTTGATAGGTCTGAACTGACTCTTCTGGCTCTCTATGATGTCTCAGCAGCTTTCGATATGGTTGATCATGAGATTCTTCTTCAGCGTCTTGAGACCTCTTATGGGCTTAAGGGCCTCCCCCTTTGTTGGTTTCGCTCATACCTATCTGAACGAACCCAAATGATTGTTACTGGTGACTCCAGAACCCAATGGGTCCACGTTAAACTGGGTGTCCCTCAAGGCTCCGTTCTCGGCCCTCTCTTATTTATTTTATATACGGCTGACATCCCCTCTCTTTTTCCGATCTGTGGTGCTGCTGGTCATCTCTTCGCTGATGATGTGCAAGCATTTGTCCATGGTCCTTCGTCATCGCAGTTGCTTTTGGTCGGGAGTATTCAATCTCTCTCTAATCATCTCCACTCTTGGATGTCATCTAATCGCCTCTCCCTTAATGCTTCTAAGACTCAATTCATCTGGTTTGGTACCCCTCAGCAGCTCCATAAACTTGATTTTGCTCTCCTCTCTGAAAAGTTCCCACTCTTCTCTTTCTCGTCAAGTGTACGCGATCTGGGTGTTACCCTTGATAGTTCACTTACCTTTAGCGAGCACATCTCAAATCTCACACGCTCCTCCTATTTTCACTTAAGGCGTCTCAGGGTCATTCGTCGTTCTGTCTCCTCCTCCATATTCACAACTCTAGTTCATGCTTTTGTATTTTCTCGGATTGACTACTGCAATTCCCTTCTTGTTGGTCTTCCTAAGATTCGTCTCTCTCCTCTTCAGTCGGTCCTCAACACAGCTGCTAGACTGATAGCCCGCCTTTCCCGGTACTCTCACATCTCTACCTTTATGTTTGACGAACTTCATTGGCTCCCTCTGCATGCTCGCATACAATTTAAAATCCTCTCTCTGATCTTCAAGGCTCAGAAGGGTCTTGCCCCTCAATATCTGGTTGGTGTAATTCTTCGGCCTCACTCAGCTTCCTCCCACCGTCCACTTCGTTCCTGCAATAGACTTGACCTCTTGGTTCCCCGTAGTAGAACTGCTATGGCTCATGCTCGTTCCTTTGCTTCAATTGGTCCCCTCTCTTTGGAATGCTCTTTCTCCTTCTGTTCGCACTAAAATTCTCTCTGGCAGTCTCTCTTCTTCCTTCGCTTTTCTTAAAACCTGTTTATTTTCACGGGGCTTAGCACACTGGGAGCGCTTCTGAACGGTTCACCCTACGAGAGGCGCTTTACAAATGCTTAAATACGATACGATATGATACGATAATACTGAAAAACCAAAGTTGAATAATAGTAAAATTATTGGATCCACAGTTTAACGGCAGCTTATGACAACATAGGCCGTTGCCGCCGACAAAGATTGGTTTTGGCATATTACAGCTCTTAGTAAAATTATACATAGTTGAGGTATATATATTGCATTGGCTTAACGACTTTTAAAGGTGTACAAAGAGATCGTCGCATTATCCAGTGTTTCAGCGAAATCCATCGGGCTAAAAGCCGTTGAAGTTAATAGAAATGTATACAGGATTTAAAATAGTTGACGTGTGTGTCCACAGTTTAACGGCAGCTTATGACAACATAGGCCGTAGCCGCCGACAAAAGATTAGTTTTGGCAAATTACAGCTCGAATAAGTAAAAAAAAAAATAGTTGACGAACTGCGTTTGAAACTATATACTGCCGTTGAGTGACATTTTAAAGGTGTCCAAGTAGAGCATTAAGTTGTAGTTGCGAGCATCTGACTTAGAACCTACATTACGTTTTCACCAGTTTGTGTATGATGTCTGTTTTTATTAGGACGCGAATGAAGAGGTGTTACAAATGGTTGATGAAAAACGATCGCTAATAACAACAATAAGAGAAAGACAGAAGAACTGGGTGGGGCACGTATTAAGAGGAGACTCCCTCCTTAAAGAAATCATAGAAGGGAGAATGGTAGGGAAAAGAGGGAGGGGAAGACCGAGGCAGATGATGCTGGGATGGATGGCCGACGGATACAGCGAATTAAAGGAAAAAGCACAGCACAGAGAAGAGTGGCGTCATTGGAAGTTGGAACCCGCCGAAGGGCAGAGAACTTAAAGAAGAAGTATCGACGTCTTTGTTTATCCTGACTGGGGATGTTGCTGTTTAAAGTTCTTGTATCATAACTAAGATTATTCCTCGCCTAGATTCTCATTTTCGTTGGGTTTGCACTGGTATCACCCAAACACAGACAATGTTTCTATTTTAAGATGATACATACATGTATTTATGATGTAAATATAATTATGATGTAACTATCAGGACCGTGATCTTACGTTACACGATATATTAGGAGATCTAGGTGGTTTCTGTTTTATTTTAGCATAATTATTACAGCAGAATGCAGTGAATAACCTACAGAAGGGTTGTTTAGTTGACAACTTGCGTTTGACAAATACATTTTATATTTTCAATTAACACCATTTTAAAGGTGTCCAAGGAAAGCATTAAGCATTGTTGAATCAACTGGCGTTTAACGATAAGTTGTCGTTGTCTGAACGTCGAACTTAGAAACTGTCTTACATTATTACATTTTCTGTGCATGAAGTTTGTTTCTTAACGACGCTGTATCATACCAGACGTGTTTAATGTCGCCGTCTTTCTTTAACCAAGCTGACTATTATTTATTTCACCACAGTTTAACGTCGTCTTATGACATCAAAAAGGCCGTTGACGACAATACAGAAAATATGCAATGGATGGATGGATCCACAGTTTAACGTCGTCTTATGACAACATAGGCCGTTGCCGCCGACAAAGATTTTGTTTTGGCATATTACAGCTCAAAAATCTTCAATACGTGTGAGTCCTCAGTTTAACGGCAGCTTATGACAACATGGGCCGTTGCCGCCGACAAAGATTAGTTTTTGGCATATTACAGCTCAATATGTTAAATATATTCAATACAATCAGAACAAGAAACTTATAGCATCCGAACAACACCATTAAAGGTGTCGAAACAGAGCTTTACAATTTCACTAAGATTCACATTTCGGTGTGACCTTGCGCGCGTTACAAATTTATTTAATAATAATATTCAATATTTTTCCAACATAAAGTATTTAATCTCATACTGTCTGTGATCATTATGTCCTGACAAATTTCATTAACTAACAAAGCATACATGTATTATAACTGATTAAGGTATTCCTTTAAACTGTTCATGTACATTAACCAAGCCATACCATTATGCAATATTGAAGAACTAAAGTTGAATGATAGTAATATTGTAATATGAATATTCATTAACCAATAAGTAATGTTTATAATTTTCCAACATCGGGTTCTTATTATTATGACAAAACATATTTTAAACAAAAATCAACAGTCGAAAAGAAGTCGTCCATGGATATTTCGGCAAACAGCATTGCAACACAGTACTGCAATATTATGCAACACAGCAGGCACTCCGATACAGCAACCAAACCAAACCATTTGTAATATATAATACTGTAAAACCAAAGTTGAATAATAGTAACCAGCGTTGCAACCAACATTGCACAATAGTAATATGGCAATATAGATATTC
>JACEVL010002467.1:0-17572 GCA_020284085.1 Aporrectodea caliginosa
TTTGACTGAACAAACGATAGAAAATTGATTTTGGCAGACAGTAGACCTAACAGCGGCGCCTCGATTAAGTCCAGTCCAAGGAAGGTCGCTCATTAATGAAGATGATGATAGACAAACAGAACCAGGAGGGAAGCAGTGGCTTGGCTAGATATTTTGGCGCCCGTAGGTCGTAGCAATTGCCAGCAATCGCTCCTTCCACTACACATTTTTAATTTTAACGAAAAATTGCAAGTTAGAGAAATGTTATTTGTTCGACATTAATCGATGACATGATATTATAGCCTATTGTAACATCCTTAACTCAACGCAATGCATTTCTAGCCTTGAAATCTGTAAAGTCTTTTGAGAACTTCAACGAAATTAATGGAAGCAGCTACTTCAAACGTTTCAGAAAGGTTTGCTTTTGCCTTCAGATACTTTCTGATATTTAACATCGCAGAATATACATTCACATGTGCATCGCAGGCCTATCGTACTTACGCTGATGGAAATAATTACAGGCTAATACTGTGCAGCGTTTTGCTAACTGATATATTCGTTCGTAATGACATTTAACATCATAAAGACTAGCTCAGACAGCGTTTCTGAGTGAGGCCTAGATAACCTTAAGGGGCGCTATATAAATGTTCAGTTACATTAGCATACATTACAATACTACACAACGGGTTTAAGTGGTTCACTGATGGAAACATAATGCAGCACAACGGGTTTTAAGTGCATATTTCATCTGAGCGTATAGAAACACTGCAGCAATTAGCGAGGCGTAGGTCTACACGACAACCAATTCTTCATTGCATAATTATTATCCTCTTAATTAACCACCATAACTATAGTGTGTTTCACTTATTCAAAGTATAATGTTATAATAATTCTTTTTCATATGGCTTCTATTTATCATAATATACTACTTTAAAGCGATTCCCGCACACTTTAAATTTTCGCAGTTTTTCTAGAAACACCATGATGGTTAGTTAAGTTAGTCCAGCGATATTTTAGGACAAAAAATCGACTTTCACCAAACCGAATTATTTTTGTCCAGCTTCTTCGTGGCCCTATAGGCATCACAATTCTGCAGAGATAATATTATGAGTTGTTCACTATGAAGTTGTTGTCTGTGGATATAGGGCTCAAAACTAATTGATGAGTTCACAGCCGCACATTTGGAATTGTAAAGTAGACATTAAACGGATGGCACTAGTGAGTGGTCGGTTCCACATCGTAATCGTATACAGGCTCTAGTCTCGAGATTTCTACAGCGTCCAAACAAGCGAAGTCGTGGGAACCAGCTTACTCGCAGGCGCTCAGTCGAATACAGTCGATAGGCAGACAAGATCAACATCGGTTCCAGGGCAAGATCCAAGGTTGAGGCAGACAGACAGTCAAACAGTCACGGTGGATGGCGTTTAGAATTGAAGCGACGAGAGAGGTAAGGGGTATAGCGGTGGACTCAGAGAAGAATTTGTGGAAAAGAAGTGTTTTCAGTTTGAGTGAAAGACCTATGGCCGTCGGGCGGATTCCTTTCACTTCTTACCAGGATAGCGCTTCAGAATCCCCCAGTCTTCAATGTCTGCCAGGCTCGGCCTCTCCGGTCAGGCAGAGGACTTATCGATGTTAGCGACCACCGAACGTCGATCAGATGAAGAAGACGACAAGAGTCAAGTCAATGAAATCACTTGTATTATTCAACGTCAATATCAACGAAAACAACTGCACTGAAGAACGACTGACTTCGAATGTCTGACTACAACTGCTCAGAAAGAATCAATCAACTAACTGAACACTAACACAACTGAACTGACTGCTGGCTCCCTGAGCGAACGAATGAACTACTGAGCGTCTTAAGCAGCGCTATTTATACATAACTGGCGGTCCCGGGGGGACCGGGGGGACCGGTCCCAACTGGGGACCGGGGGGACCGGGGACCGGGACTGGGGGGGAAGGGGGGACCGGGGGGACCGGGGGGGACCAAGGACTCAAACTGGACCCAATTACGGGCGGGGTCAATACGTCCATAACGTTACAACTTTCCCCCCTCTAAAGAAATGGGGATGCCCTCATCCCACTACATAACATCCTATTCTACATACAGTCATAATAAGTCTAGATGCAATATCAGCTAATCGCAACTAAAATCACCTATGCAATCATTCAACATTGGGGACCTGGCGAGACTGTCTTCACGGCATGACTACCCACTCACCCCGACAATATTATGCATAAAGGTCAACGTATCATCAAAAGAAATAACGCCCCGAACACCGGGTAAGCTAATGTCAGCAAAGAATGTTCTCTGAAAAGTAATCAATCTAATATCAGATTTCGCTCGCCATTGTCCGGCATAAGAAAACTAAAACACACAGCATCAAGAATCTACCAAGAATCTTAATTATCCAAGGCTGCAATTCAGGCATCTTGTAGCCCAACTTTCACATTCAAATAAAACAATGAACTCTTCCCGTTTATCGGGTATTCAATACAATCAAATTTCTCTCTAACAGTGATGAATTCTAACATCAGATTGCATCGCAGATCAACAGAGCGTTAGTTTACGCATTTCAACTGCAATCGGACTTCACATTGTCACCGTTGCCATGACAACGCTTACGTCATCTCCGCTAGGCCAATCAGCAGGTCGGTCCGGGGGACCGAGGCGGTCCCGGGGGGACCGGGGGACCGATCCCGGGGACCGGGGGGACCGGGGGGGACCGAGGCCGGGCGCTATCGAAAGCGAGCCGGCCGACGTACCTCCCTTCTAGGACGCCGGGAGATCATCGGAGCGTCGTCCGAGAGAGGCATCGGAGCGTCGACAACGTCCTCCGTCGAGTCCATTCCGCGACAGGGGCGCAGCTTGTCCACAAGGACCGTGAATGGACGGAAGTGAGCTGACTTGCGGATCGACGCCCGGTAGGCAGCGAGGACATGGGGCAAATGTTCCTCCCAATCCCTTTGATGGCTGCTTACCACCTTCCCAAGCATGGCATTAAGCGTCCTGTGAAATCGCTCTATGAGCCCTTTCCCACTCGGGTGATAGGCGGAAGTTCTGACCTTATCCACCCCCAATAATTTACAGAGGTCCCGGAACAGATTCCCCTCGACATTACCCCCTGGATCTGTAAGGATCTGCAATGGGGTGCCGTACCTTACGATTAGGTTCTCCCGCAGAATATCGACTAAGTCCGGTGCCTGTAGCACCTTCCTCCAACCACGGACGTACCACCCGAAAATCGGGATCTTCTTTTTGGGCCGCCAACAAATCCTCCTGCGGGTTGGGTTCAATATCCACTGGCTGTTTTACCACCGTCTCGGTAACTGCAGCGACCGCACTTAAATCGTCAGCACCGCATTGCCGACAGGGCCTACGGGAGAGGGCATCTACGTTCCCATCCTTCTTACGGGCCAATACCACGTTAGCCGCCCACTCGCTAACGGCGGGTTCAATCGTCCCAGATGCTAACATGCTATCCAGCTGCTCATCGATGGCAGCCCTATGAGGAAGTGGTTGGCGCCGCAGAGGCTGTCTTACGGGACCTGCATCTCCCGTATCGATCCTATGAGTGGTCACATTTGTACGGCCGAGATCACCTTCCCTTACCGAGAAAACATCGCTAAATTCAGTCAAAAGTTCCCGCAATTGTTCTCGGGTCTCGGGCGTTACTTCCTCCGGGAGATCGGCTAACAACAATTCACAAGGAACCGCCTCACCAACCGGCTCCTGACCTTCATCCCGGGTCTCCTGACACTCGACCTCAACAGGGTGCAACCCTCCCAGGAGTTGGTCCTTGACTAAACTAACAGGATCCTCGGTCAAATTAACTACCCGGACCTGGGTCATTCCGGCGTCATCGCCTACCACAACCCGTGCGAGATGGACTCCAGGACTTATTTCCTTAGCATCCGTCATCCAGGCCGGCGCTACGGACGACAAATCCCCAAACAAAGTTTTTACAGGGACATCAAACTGGCACTTGGGCGAAACCACCACATCTTCAGCGACAATCACCCTACGGCACCATCCAGCTCCATTACCCCTTACAAGAGAGATGCGTTTACGGCCAATAAACAGAGCCCCAGTCCCAAAACCTAGGCGGCAGCGGTGCTCCCTCAGCCAATCCATACCCAGCATGGGGTCGGCTATCTGGTCGGACACCAGAAATGAACTAGAAATTTCAAACCCACTGCGGACCTTAATGGGGACCCTTATCTCTCCCAGCACCCGTATATCGGACCCATTAGCAGCCATCAAATATCGGTCACAGGGACGGATCTCTAACCCCAGGACAGTAGAGGCAGGTATTAGGCTCACCTCCGATCCCGTGTCAATGAGGCAGAGCTGCGAGCGTCCGTTGATCGTCCCACGGATGTAGACAGCGTTGAAGGTTGCGCGGTTGGGCACTCTTGGATGGGTCGTGTGATTGGCGGCCACCGGATCCGTTGGCGTCGAAGTCTGAGTTTCTGTCTCGGTCGCGTTCGGGCGATTGCGGGCCCGGCGCGACTGGCGGCAGTTGCGAGCGTAGTGGCCGGGTTGGCCACAGTTGAAGCAGGTCAGCTCCCGCCTCGAACTCCCTGAGTTGCTGGCGTTGGCGTCACCGGGGCGACTGTCTCGGCCCGGCTCTCGGTTGCGGTCTCCGGGGCGAACGTCTCGGCCCGGATCTCCATCAGTCGGCGTACGACCTCGCAGCTCCCGGAACTGTCGGTCGAACTTTCCTTCGAATTCACGTTGCCAGCGGCGTTGCTCTTCCCTCTGAGTTATCAGGAACTGGTTCAACTGCGCCTGAATCTGGTCACTGACGTCGGTCTCCCGAGTGCCTCGCACCCGGTTCGGCGGTCGTCTTCGGTCGTCTCGATCATCAGGCTCCAGCGGTCTCCTCCGGTCGTCCAGGTCCATCGTGCTTCGGTAGGCCTCCAGACGCAGCGCCGCCCGGTAGGCTTCATCAAGCGACTTGGGTTCCCGCTCACGAACTTTGAGCGAGAGCTCCCGATCCCTCATCGCCTCCAGGAAAGCGTCTTTGGCGATGATCTCCGTGGTTTCATTGGCGGGGACCGGATAGGCAAGCACCACCAACCGGCGAATTTCATGGAGAAGGTCGGATAGGCTTTCCCCGGCGCGCTGGCGCCGATAGTAGAGTTGCGTCCGGAAGGTCTCGGCTTGGCCTTCCGTCCCATAACGTTGACGCAGCCGTCCCACCAACTGTTCGTAAGTCGCATCCGGCTGGGCCCCGAAATCCCAGAGCAGCTGAGTGGCGGCTTTCTCCAGTGAGCAGCGGAGGAAGTCGATCTTGTCCGAGGCCGTCCATCGGTTGTGCCTCGCACAGACCTCGAACTGGGATAGGAATGATTCAAGCGAGCCTGTCCCATCGAAACGCCCGGGTTTCATCTGCATCGGCCGGCTCTTCAGCAGGCCGCCGACGCCCTCGAGAAGCCCTGGAAGAATCCCTGACTCGTCCTTCACTTCCCGGCTGACAGGTTCTGTAGATCTCCTTCGGTCAATCGGTTCCTTCGGCTTCTGCTCCTCGAAGCCAAAGTCGTCTGGCAGGCTGTTCCGGTCCGGCTTGATCTCCATCGGTCGTCTTCTCTCGGCGGGCGTGGAGCTTCTTGGCTGCAGGACGTCAAAGTCGACCAGCTGGTAGATGCGTGTGTCTTCCTCGTCTCCCATCGGCATTCAGCGTTCTGCGATCGTCTAACACCCCACTTCGCGGGTACCACTGTAGAAAACCCCACTCTCTCTGGCTCTGGCTTTTGCGTCTCGTGAGGGCAGGTTCAACCCCACGGCCGTCGGGCGGATTCCTTTCACTTCTTACCAGGATAGCGCTTCAGAAATCCCCCAGTCTTCAATGTCTGCCAGGCTCGGCCTCTCCGGTCAGGCAGAGGACTTAACGGGTTAGCGACCACCGAACGTCGATCAGAAGAAGAAGACGACAAGAGTCAAGTCAATGAAATCACTTGTATTATTCAACTCGTGTAACTGATCAACGACAGAATAAACTGCACTGAAGCACGATTGACAATCAAGCAACTGACTAATCTGACTAACACTCAACTGAACTCAGAAACTGAACTCTGAATCAGACAACTGAAATGCACAGAACTGACTGACTGCTGGCTCCCTGAGCGAACGAATGAACTACTGAGCGTCTTAAGCAGCGCTATTTATACACAACTGGTCGGTCCCGGGGGGACCGGTCCCGGGGACCGGTCCCGGGGGGGGGACCGGGGGGACCGGGGGGACCGGTCCCGGGGGACCGGGGGACCGGTCCCGGGGGGACGGCGGGGTCACGGTCCATTCTTAGATAGCATAACTACTGGGAACTCCATGCATTTAGCTGATGCAGATAATGATAAAAAGCTGTGGTTTGGGTCGAAGATTGCACCTAAGTTACACAGAAGAATTTTGTAGTAAATGTGTGGGTGGCAGTAGAGTCTATATATAGGTTGAGGAAAATAGAAGGACCAGGAATTTCGTGCGCTATAGTTACGCAGGCTATAAATTTATATGAATTCAGTTTTAGACTGGTTCAGGCACAGGAGATTAGGCCTATAGATATCATCTACGAGGAGATTTTGGTTACCCACTTTACCTTGTAACCGGTTGCGGCTTGTCAACCTGATTCGCATTAAACGAATATATATATATATATATATATATATATATATATATACCTGAGGAATTTAAAGCAAGTTGAGTGGGATAGTGTAATGTAATGATAGTGTAAATGATAAACGGAAGAGGTCCAAGAGGTCCAAGAGCACACAGACCAAAGCATCCACTCGTAATAACTGTACAAAGGTAGGTCTACAGTGGCGTCGCTACGAATTAAAAAGTACGTAGGCCTACGCAAAATGAGAAGTCAGGTGTCTGGGGACTTTCGTCTCCCAAAGGCTGTCGCTTTTTGCATAATATACTGACAATATCCTCCTTTCGTCCTTCTTCCGCACGGACCAATATTCGGATCAATACAACAGCACTGGAGTGACAAATGTTTCGTAGCCTACAGATTGAGTTTTGCTGATCTTGGCTACTGTTCGTCTTCCACATCTTACTCAATCTGCTGAACATAGCCGATGTTAAAAGTCATGGCCGCGTCAAATTTAATCATGTTAAAATTATAATGTAGGCCCTACTATAAAATGTTGGCCAACATGTCTTGGCCTTTTAGCACAATACGTTAATTAATGGGTTCTAGCGTGTCTAAGCTGGCTGCCAGTCTTAGTCAGACGACTGCAGTCTATCAAATCCTACGCATAATGTTTAATGCTGACGTCGTGTAAATTCGTGGCAACACTACAAAATGCACAAAGTCGTAAAATTTTCAGGCGGGAAGAGTAGGCTAAATCGAAGCCCATGTGAAACTGAAATTCGACTAGCATTGATTGGTAAAAAATTATGGTGTTCAGTAGGAGAACTTAGTGTTGGTATTAGGGCCTATCGTAATTTTGACATGTGTGCGACATATATGAATGTGTTCTTTCCACGTTAAAACAAAGCAGCTTTTAACAGCAACAGCGCTATGAATGATAGATCCAAAAATCCACTCAAAATAAATTCCAGATATATAAGCTTAGACAAACAGCTGGAAGAACACACCAGAAGCTGCGTATAGACAGCTTGGAATATCTCTTCTAATCATCTTTGTTGACCACCGACTTTGAAACGTGGATGCTATAGGCCTATAGTGAGTCTAGTGTCCTTTCGCTATACCTTAACTTATGTAGGCCTATAGAACATCCTATATTTTTATACCGCCTCAGCCTGCTTTTCTGTGCCTCCCATGTCTGAATAACAAGTCGGCTTACGTATTTGAAGATGCTGACAATTAGCGTGGAGTTGCTTTTAGTGGCGGCGGAAAGTTGCGATCCAGTGGGACAAGGAGGAGGAAAGAGAAGTTGAAGCAGAAGTTGGATAAGGAATAGTAGGCCCTAGTAGGAAGAAGAAGAGAGAGGGAATGACAGAAACAAGAGGTGAAATAAAGAGAAGGAGGAGCGGACAGAGCAATAGTAGGAAGCAGAGGAGTGGGAAAGCAGAAGTAGGACATTAAGGTTGAAGAGGAGCAGGAGGAGGAGAGGAGGAGGAGAAGGACGATGGGAAGGGGGACTGTGGGTTGATAATAACACTGTGGGTTTGTGGATCGACCGTTGGGAAAGCCACTCGTCCATTCCTTACTAACTATACGAGCGTCAAGCGTGACTTGTCTATGTTCGTTAGACGTCATGTCGCGTCTAACGGCCAACTGAGAGGCGTTCCACTTAAAAGTCTATTAGGGAATCTCACGGGTAAGAATTGCCGCCACGTGCACAAAAGCCAGATACTGGAGCGCCATCTGAAGGCGTCCTGCATCAAAGCCTACGCTGGTTCCCCAGTGTGCGTACATCGGAGCGTCGTTATTTGACGATATCACCAGAAAGAGTTTAATAATTAAGCACAAAGTAAATTGCCAGACTGTACTATAAGACTCAAAGACGGAGAGGTCGGGCCATAACGCCAATACACTGCAGTGCAGCGCATACATAGCGCCTGCAGCCAGGTACAAATCTACTTACTTACTGACAGCAGAAAGACTTAAGCCGTTGGAACGACGCGTTGTCCGTCGCTGCTTGAGGTGTGTAATCGTTGGTTGCGGGTTCAACAGAAAGACAACACAGAAGATAAGGTAAGCCAATTCCTTACATCTACAAGATTAGAAAAGCCAATTCCTTACATCTAGAAGATGAGAAAAGCCAATTAATAAGATCTAGAAGATAAGAAAAGCCAATTCCTAATATTTAGAAGATACGAAAAGCCAATTCATAATATCTAGAAGATAAGAAAAGTCAAATCCTTATATCTAGAAGATAAGAAAAGTCAATTCCTTATATCTAGAAGATAAGAAAAGTCAAATCCTTAAATCTAGAAGATAAGAAAAGCCAATATTTCCTAATATCTAGAAGACACGAAAAGTCAATTCCTTACATCTAGAACATGAAAAAGCCAATTCCTAATATCTAGAAGATGAGAAAAGCCAATTCCTTATATTTAGGAGACTAGAAAAGGCAATTCCTTATATCTAGAAGATAAGAAAAGCCAATTCCTAATATCTAAAATTAGGTTAGCCAATTCCTTATATCTAGAGGATAAGAAAAGTCAATTCCTTATACCTAGAAGATAGGGTAAGCTAATACCTCATATCTAGAAGATAAGAAAAGCCAATTCCTTCTATCCTGAAGATAAAGTATAAGCCAACGAAAACGCTCTGCAATACAAATTGTCTAATATTATGGTGCAATATCTGTTCCAGACATAACTGCATTTTTGGTGATCAGACAAAACTGTCTAATCATGTGCTATGGTAATTTCCTTGAGATCTCTAAATTCAAATCAATCAATCAATCAATTTCGTTTATTCTTAGCATCAAGCTGACAGGTCGCAACTTGTAGCAAAAATTGTCTCAGCTCTGACACTTAGTTATTAAATGGGTTGAGATAGCAAAATAATATTGTCTCAGGTCTGACAGTTAGTTATTAAAGGAGAATTAGGCTAGTGGCATTGCAATATCTAGCCTAATATTAGAAAAAAATGGGAGTGGTAGTCCAAACGATTTTTTCTTGGGAGGTGATTTTTGTATAAAACGACTTAAAGTCCTGTGCGCCGGTTGCTGCCTTAATTTTGCTCGCCACTCCATCATCAACTTCCCTTTCAGCAGAGCGTACGTGTACCAGTGACGGCCATACCCTTGGTGCCCCGATGCAAAGTTAACATAAAGCTCCCATATCCAGAGGCGAAAACATGTACATAACTTTGGGGGGAGATTTTTTGTGATGCCGAATTTTCGCATAATTTTGTTGGGGGGGGGGACAGATCAGAGATGGGTACGATTAGCTAGAATTGCTAATCGATTAGAATTAGAATTAGCTCCTGAAATTTGCTAATCGATTAGAATTAGAATTAGCAAAAGCTTCTAGCTAATCGATTAGAATTAGAATTATCAGCAGCTAATCGATTAGCAATTAGAATTAGATATCGATAGTTTGATACAGTGTATATATTTCCTTCATGAATTTGTCAAATTTTAATCAAAGCACAACAAGTTACTACAGCTAGTTGCTGTAGCCTATTAAAATACATAAAGCTGCAGCCTATTACAATGCCTAAATCTGTAGCTTATTACAATACCTAATGTTGCACAACTGCTATATGTGAGAACAGTCCACATACCGGCATGCAACACCACATCGGTCAATACATGCTGCAGTTATTGACATTGCTACTGCATAAGCTCACTATTGCATTTTGCAATTATCATATCTTGAATCAGTGCATCACTTAGCCTATTGCGCCTAGCGTTTACGACGTAGCCAGCAGAACTAAATACAAGTTCCATGGCAGCTGAGACTGCAGAAACACAGTTATGATTGAGACGAAGAACATGAAAACGTGAAAAATTTTCAGTGTTACATGAGCAGAATGGACATAGAGCCATGACCAGATAATTGAAGTTTGAAACAGCCTTCAGATAAGTAAGTAAATAAGTATATTCTTCAAACTCAGTAAGTATATTCTTCAAACTCAATATTACTAAACTCATTCTTAATGAACGCTTTATTTTCAGACAGCTAATCGATCAGCTAATCGATTTTCGATTAGCAATTAGCTGCAATTGCTAATCAATTAGAATTAGAATTAGCTTCAGATGACAGCTAATCGATTAGAATTAGAATTAGCTGTTTTTCTAATCGATTAGCTAATCGATTAGCATCTAATCGATTAGTTACCCATCTCTGGGACAGATAGGCCTCAGTCAAAACTTTGGAGGGGGACAGTCCCTCTCTGTCCCCAGTGATTTACGCCACTGCCCATATCCCATGAGGAACATAATGTCGTCGCTTATTTCCCTCTCTCTGCTCTTGGACGAATCTCAAGGTCATATGAGGTCAGCGCCTCGCAGGACTTGTCGTTTGCCTGCTTACGCCAAAACCAAATTAAACTGTCCGGTGACACAGACTCCTGAGGTCGTTTTATGCGGAGACGAACCCACAACCGCATGATCCCCAACCAAGCGTGTTACCGATAAACTACTACCGTGTCGCACCACTTAGGCCTACCATTAGGGCGCCGATGCTGCCCTAATAAGTCGGCCTAATAGGTTCACTGTCTGCAGTTGAATATACATGTAGTTGGGGTGGATTCAGAAGGCTATTAGGTCAGAGTACGGTGAGTGATTTCAAAAGATTGAAAAAGCGTAAGTTATCTGTATTAAACTTTACCATTCTGCCATGCATTCGATTCGAACTTCTAGTAGCACGCTTTCAGCTCAAATTCATTTAGATATGTAACGTAGGCAGTGCTTTTTTTCTGGTAAAAACTGCTCCGGAACTCAACAAATTCAGACCAATTTTAGGAGCATATTTTATGCTAATATTTCCATTTCATATATATATGAATATCAATAAACACTGAAAGCATTCAAATTAAATTAAAGTACCTAAACAATTTAAACTAATTTTTTAATTAAAAATTTAAATTAACTAAATTATTTTTTTATATCTGAAGAAAGGTCCCGGAACGCCGTTCCGGACCGTTCCGTCTGAAAAAAGCACTGACCGTAGGCCTATTATACACGCTAATAATTAAACACTGCAAATCAAACAATAACTGAATAAATAGAGTAAAAGTACCAAAGTGAGCATTTGTCTGTCTGTCTGTCTATCTGTCTGTCTGTCTGTCTGTATGTCTCTGTCTGTCTGTCTCTGTCTGTCTGTTTGTCTGTTTGTCTGTTTGTCTGTCTGTCTGTTTGTCTGTCTGTCCATACAGTGACTATTCGGCGTGAACCAGCAAACAAAGTGTGTTGTCTATAACGCCTACAGCTTCGTCTCAACTTGCCTTTTCTCACAACGTCTGCTTATTGTGTGTTTATCAGTTCAATCCGTCGCATTTAATCTCCTCTTACATCATCTCATCAATCATGCATGCTTCATCTCACTGACTCATTGAAACGTTGCATGTCTAACGATGACCATTTGTATCGATGGGAACAGGTGGTGGTCATTGTCCACTCCGTCAACAGCGTCGTCTTCGTCATGTTGTTCTCTGGTCTTCACTGGTCAAATGTCTTCGGCGTATGTCTATTGGGGCTTATGTTAGCATCATTCTCCTCTATCACCTCCTCCTCCGCCTCCTCCTCAATTGTTCCTGGCGCAGCAGCCGCGTATGGTCAGCTTCAACGGACAACAGACGATGATCGGTCAGTAGACTAACATGGTCATAATTATCAAAATCTGTCGCGGTTGCTGCAACAAAAGTTCCATAAGCTCCCTGACAGTGCATCTTTCAGCAATGCCTAGCAAAAGCAGGCATCAATCAGGTCATTCGTAAACCTTCTGACAATAAGCTCACAGCCTTAGTAACAAGAAAAACGGTGAAGTATAGGCATCCATCCATCCGTCCGTCCGTCCGACCGTCCATCCATCCATAATCTTAACGTTGTATTTTGTGAACATGGAACATAGATGTTATTGTATATCTGGACCAAAACCTGCTGATCACAGGCAAACCGGGGGATTCAAGTCAGGGTTGGGCCGAATATTGATCAGGAAGTCGGTTTGGTACGGATTTTGCACTATTCGGTAGGCCCTATACTAATCGGAATCGGCGCATCTCAGGACTACCGATCTAAATAGGTCTACCAAGAAGAGTGATCTTTTTGGTCAAAAACAATTTCTTCCTTCATGAATACAAAAATAGTAATCTGTTTTGGCGACCTCCTGCGGTAATCTTTAATCTTTACCATTGAAAGTCCGTGTCAAAATAATAATGAAATTGTGACTCGAGTCACTCGACACATCAACAAAGTGGCGGACAATCGGGCTTCTTACTTAAGCCATGCGGTTTCAAATTTTATTTTCATATTTGGTTTATCTTTAATTATTAATTCATTATATCTTTGCAAATGAAAAGAAATGTTGTCCATTAATCGGATGGAATCCGGATTCGGCCGAAAAAGCAGGCCAATATCCGGTTACTATTCGGATTCGGAAATCTGCAAAAAATGCCAATAGGCCCATCCCTAATTCAAGTTTATTGAAATCAAATAAAACCCATCAACATATATCCACGAACTGAGAGATAGCGAGTATGAGATACAGATTTCACACTGTTAGAAGGACACAGCAAAATGAGTTATGCCAAATTGATGATGTTATTATGAAATGGCTACGAGAGCTCCATAGTGGGGAGGTGTCTTGAATTTATTGAGCAACAGGTTCGTAAATCTCTCACCGTACCGTATGCCCGGCATGCATAAACATCGTCGAAACAAAGTTTGCATGGTCAGAAGATAGAGCACAAGATCTATAGTGGCTTTTAAGTTATGCTGTAGAATTTATTAGGCGTAAGAGTTTGTTTGGCAAGGACATCAGCATGAAAGCTATTAGTGCATAGCCTAATACAATTCCTTGTATGAAGAACAGCCAAGACATTTAGTTTGGATTGACAGAGGAAGAGGATGAGGAGGAGCAGTCCCTTAGACGTAGGCCTAAATCTCTTTATCACTCTAGGTTGTTAAGTCAACGGCGAGGATTAGACCAGAGGCGTGTTTCACAGCCTGCGACCCCTATAGGCCCTTTGCTTTTGCCGTAACTTTTACATATATGTTCCAAAAGTTTTAAACATGCCTATCATTAGAATTAAAATTTGTTTATTGTGATATTGTCGTTTAAAATTAAGAGCTAAACTTCAGCCTTCATACCAGCGGCTGCTCCAGACATTTTTTAAAACCAGGGCATAGCCTGGGCAGTCACACATGTAACCAGTGCAGAGGCGATTTAAATTCTCGGCAGGGCAAAAATTCTGACGGCCGTGTGACAGGGCAACGACCAGGGCAAAGGCTTTTTCACCAGGGCATTTGTCCTGGCTTGCCCTGCTGTAGCGCCGCTACTGCAAGTTCATACAGCATGGAGGGAGAGGTCCAGGATAAAATAGTGTGATGTCACATTGTAGACATGGCCACACTCAGCTGAGTTTATCACCAGAAGAGAGATCACCCATGAACAGGAAATACCTTAAGCACGTGTCACAAGTGTGAAACTTGCCGTCATTGCATTTGCTAGCTGTCACTTCCAACCCCCAGCTGTTACATTTCTGTAATAATATTTAATCATAGATTTAAATAGCGCATCTTCAAGAGAATTCACAGGAGGCTCTCCCGATCGAATTAACGACAGAATTCCAGGAACGAACAGAATGGTTTCCCACTTTCCCTTTAATTCCTCTGAAAGTCCCTCAGATCCTTGGCCTTGACCCCAGCCTCGTCACTCTGGTGACGCCACTGATCCAGCGGGCCACTTAGGTCGTATACCTCTCCCAAGCATATAATAGATAGGATGGACCGTGGATCCGCCAGTGTCCAGCTTAATCGTATCTGAGAGTTGCGGTATAAGGTCTATACACCCCTCTCACACCCCTCGTTAATGTCCCGACAAGAGGGGGCAACATTCTTGATATGATCATGTCATCGACTCCGGGGCATTATAACATCAAAGTCGTTACATCCACAGTCATAACTGATCATAAAGCAATAGTCGCCACCACTGAAAGGGGAGTTCAGGACCGATCAAAGCGCTCAGTGAAGAGGTGGTTCAGACGCCGAACTCCCAACCAACATGCTACAATTCTTCAGCGACTTCAAACCTATGAAGATACTAACCTGCTATCGATATTGGACCCACAGGAGGCCTGGGATGGCTTTTACCAGCAGATGACCCTGTGGTTGGACGAGTTCTACCCACTCAGAGCCGTAACAGTCACAACGAAAGACCCAGCGTTCGTTACTCCAGAAATCAAACATCTTCTTCGGCGCAAGAACAGGCTGATGCGGTCGAACAGGGTGGAGGAGGCGTCGGCGATTGCGGAGAGAATCGGCAAGGCCATCGCAAAGGCTAATAGACGGGAGCTCAGTGATCTCGATCCTCGCCAAGGGACACAGAATTTGTGGCGTAAAGTCAACAAATTGATACACAAGCCCCGCGAGCAGGACCAATCAAGCCCGGTCACAGCCGAGGATTTAAACTCCCACTACGCTGCCATTTCAACGGATGCCGCCTACGTCACACCCCTCTGAGAAAAACTGCACGACCAGATGCTCCGATTCTATCTGAAATGACCGTCTTTACCATGCTGGATCGCCTTCGACCAACCGCTGAGGGAGAGGATCGTCTGCCAGCCTGGTTTCTTCGCCTCCTTGCTCCGGTCATTTCACATGTCTTGACGCATCTTATCAACAGATCGCTCCTGTTTTCCCATGTACCTACCCAGTGGAAAACCGCACTTATCCATCCTATCCCAAAGGTCACCACACCTACTGTTCCGGCCGACTTCCGTCCTATCTCCGTCGTGCCAATACTGTCTAGGATGGTTGAGAAAATAATAGTCCACCATTTCCTTTATCCGGCATTCAGTGATCCTCAGATAACGGCTAATCTTAGCGATCAATTTGCATTCAGGCCTACAGGGTCCACAACCGCCGCCATAATTGCTCTGCTACAGCAAATCTCTACAATGCTGACAACAAATGACTTCGTAGTGGTCATATCGATGGACTTCTCCAAAGCCTTCGATATGGTCCGCCATAGCACCCTGATGTCCAAACTGGGCTCCTTGGATATTCCGGATGAAATTTACAACTGGTTGACAAATTACTTTCATAAAAGAGACCATATTACCAAGCATTCTGGCATCCTATCGGCAGCCGCTGAAATCAATGCCAGCGTCGTACAAGGCTCCGGGATAGGCCCGGGGTCTTACATCCTTGAAGCCTCGGATCTTCATCCGCTTCATGACTTTAACGTCATGTTAAAATATGCTGACGATACATATCTGATCGTCGGCTCAAATAACATATCAACAGCCACAGCAGAACTCGACCACGTCTCAATCTGGGCTAAAGAAAATAACCTCTGCCTCAACTCATCTAAAACGAGAGAAATGATCGTCTTCAAGAGGGGAAGGAGCCGCATACCCCTTCCTCCGCGGATAGTTCCTGGAGCAGAACGAGTCGACTCCATCCGGGTGTTGGGCGTGACCATCAGCTCAGAACTCAGTATGACTCCGCATCTCACCGAGGTAGTTTCGTCCTGCGCCTCGTCAATGTATGCTCTTCGCGTCCTGAGATCACATGGTCTCCCACCATCAGCCATTCAACAGGTCGCAAGAATGACAACAGTTGCAACGTTGATGTATGCATCGCCGGCCTGGTGGGGATATACCCAGGCCTCTGACCGTGCTAGGATGGAACAACTGGTGAACAAGCTTAAGCGATGCGGGTTTCTCCCCACCACTGCTCCAACTGCCCAGCAAATGGCAGCCAAGGCCGATGATTTTCTCTTCAGGGCCGTCATTACAAATGAAAGCCATGTTCTTAGAAGCTTTCTACCAGAGTCCCGGAGTCACAGCTATAATCTACGAACTCGAGTCCACGGTTACAAACTGCCTCCAAAGGACGATAGGAATTTTATTCCCAGAATGCTGTATAAGAACATATACTGACAGTATTGTGAAGCCCACAATATTAGGCCACGCTGGCTAAGCGCCTCAGAATATGCCGCATAATGCACTATTGCTTGTTGAAGTTGCGGCTGTGTCAACTTGATTTTTCTTGAAATAAACGAATATGTGATGATGATGATGATGATATACGTAACTGACCATTCATATTTTGCAGCCAATACAATGTATACAGTCTGTTGGCCATCGCAAAAGGATGTCCCTGCATGTAGAGTTAGTCGCACGATCGAAGGCTGAGGACGGTGGAATTGAGTGGCGCTTGCAAAAGGCAGTCAGAACGCAGACCTACGAAGGTCGGTCGATAGGAAACTTCGTATAGGTCACACGGTGTGGCACGGTGGCCGACTGGTTAGAGCGGTCGGCCTGTAACGCGGAGAGTACGGGTTCGATCCTCGTCCGGGGCGGTTACTGAGTAGGGACCGTAAGAAAGTCCTTCGCGCACAATTGCTCTGCAATATAAATTGCATCTGCTCCGCCGAGGCGTCTGCACTTCTGATCTTTGGGCCACCTTTGGAAGAAGGGCGATATCAAATGTATACTGTTGTATTGCACAGTGGTAACCCCACTCATCATCTATACACGACTCCCTCAATTATACATAAGGTGTATGGAAGCAAATCTGCACAAACAGACCCGGATAAAGTACGAATAACCCTGCCAGCATGTCGCCCAGTTCAGTAATAGATTCAACTTTAGGTATGTTTCTGAACTCGGATGGAGGGAGGCATGCTCATCCATTCCTGCTAAGCTACATGATCAAATAAGAATTCGCCTTAAAATAAATGGAAGTAGGCTAACAGAATCGACACCGAAAGAAAGATTTAAAGTGGCACACCACGTGCGTACACTGCGTAGGTCCTATATAAAAAGTGAAGCTCTTTTTGGATACATAATTATATCTTCTTATAATCCGATTACGAAGTAATCGTGTAATTGTAATCGTAAACTACAAAAGTCTAAAGCGCCATTCGAAAGCCAAGCGCAGGGCACCAGCTTAATCACGAGCGCAGTGTCAATCCTTTTGAGGTCTATAATTATTATAG
>JACEVL010002468.1:0-19242 GCA_020284085.1 Aporrectodea caliginosa
GGAAAAGAAATGTTAAGATAAGTGATGGAGTTTAATTATTATTATTATTTTACTGTCTGGTATTATTATCTTTAACATTCTAATCATCATCATCATTACTAATATCCTTTAAGCGAGTTGCTCTTGTGACACTAGTTAGATTCCCTTAAATTGTAAATTGTAACTTGCTATAATTGTGAATTTATAATAAAACATTTAAATTGAATTACGTTTTAATATCTTTAATTTAATATTTAAATCAGTGTGATATATATATGGATTGCCGTGTCGCTTGTGTCATTTCGTTCTCAATTTAAAACTTACCTCTTTCGAATTGCTTATCCGCCTTATAGGCTGTCTCTCTGTCTCTTACGGACTGATCTTCTGGATGTTGACCTGATTACGGCTTGGTTTTTGTTGTGCCATCGGTTGATGCTTTGTGTATTAGACACCGGCGCAATAGAAGTTGCTAATTACAATTACAATTTTGAGCCCGATCTGTCCTTCAGTGAAAATCATCGCGGCTTCAGTTCATGTTTATCAATTATATAGCCACCCAAACGCCCATCACCAAACACCCTCCAAAAACCAACCTCAAACCTTCCCAAGTCATTCCCGAAACTCTATCCAGTTCTATTCCAACAGATACACAAATGCTTCTGGTCTCATATGATCTGCGTCATTGTCGTTTTCCATCTGCAACTATCATTGTAATAAAGTTGTAAATTGATGTAATGTAAGTCTGACTGAGACACAGCGACAATCGTCTAACGTACAGGACATTATGATTGTGGCGCTGTAGAAGTCATTGGATAAGATGGGATGGGATTGGATTAGATTTTATTGGATTAGATTGGTATTGGATTGGATTCGATTTGAATGGACTAGATTGGATTAGATTAGATATTATCAGTTTGGTTCATATTAGATTAGATTAGCTTTGTCTGTGGATCTTACATGTTTCATTGATTACCTGATAAACGTATCATCCTTTGACCTGACCACTATTTTCCTTGAGGAAAGGTTAACCGCATCTTACTTGACGGCGACTATATATTAGTGTTATTATTATTTCAATTTGTATCGCGCTCACGGTAACGCCGATATGTGAATTACTCTTCTACTCGTGATTTTACTCGACCTTATTTATTTCCTCATCAAGGTATGCAGTAAAACGCCCCTAACCGTTATCACTGAGAGCAGCATTCAATGATTTATTCATCACAAAGCGGTGATGTCCGAAAACCGTAACACGCCGCGTGCGAAAAGAGTACTTGATGTTAAGAGAACATCTGGGCTAGAAGGCATTAAAATAAGCAGCATATATAAGCTTCTTTGGAGGACACTAACAGTTCATAATATGCGAGGCAAGTGAGAAGAGATAGAAAAAACACAGTCCTGTGGTCGTCAAAACAGGTGAACACTGAGAATTTGGCTTAAGATTTTCTTATTTACTAGCAATAATAGGTAGGCCTATGTATGTATGCATGTATGAATGTATGCATGTATGTATGTATCAGAGCACTTGAATAGCGCCCTGTAAGTAACTCACAAGGGTTCTCCGGATCGGCTACCTGTGGATCACTGAACAAGTGTGTCTAAAGACGAGCAGAAAACGTTTCCTGAACTATCAGAGATGCCAGTTATTGTAGGTCCGGTGGAAGATTCTTCACAAAGGAAAATACGCGCCCATCTTGCTCCGAGATTGGAGTGCGTGAGACAATGGGAAGCCGAACTCGATTAATATTAGTAACTGGGAGTCAATACAAGGTGTCGCGCACGTAAGCTGAAGAAACGTCTCAGTCGAGTAAGTTAACCCATACTTAAACCGGACAGACGCTTCGGACTGAGATGGTAAGCGTCTAGATAAGACTACTTAAATCTCGGGTTAGCACGGTGCATACCTAAATGGCTTGGATCCCACTCAAATGGACAGCGGTGGTGAAGGACGTAATTCAATCAATTAATCTAAAAATGCGGAAGGTCGAGGCCATCCTGTCGCTATATTAAAACGACCACATTTTAAGTTAAGTAAATAAGTAAGTAAGAATATTCTGTATTTGACTACCAGTAAACGCACAGTAGTTTACAGAGGAAATAAATAATACAAACATTTGTGCAAAGTCATATAACATTCTCATAATAAAACTTCTTTTTGCAAATGGAGGAAGCCTGAACGGGTCAATTTTCTCAGAATACCATTAAGGCGTTTACGTTCCCTATACAATGGCAAATCCCCACAAAACAGGGGAGTCATAAAGTAGCCGTGCGAGTGTAGTAGCTCTAAAAAGATCAAAGAGACGTTGACCGTGGAGACCGTGGGCGACCAAAACACGTAGCGCGAACATGGATTGTCGGGCTTTGCAGCATATTTTGTCAATGTGTGTCCCAAAGCTATATCCGATCAGAGATGGTGACACCCGACATAACCATCTCCTGGACCGGCTCGATGCCAGGGATGAGGGGAGAGAGGGCAATAGGTTTGGACCTCGATCGTCTAACGACCATTTCTCTGGTCTTAGCATGGTTTAATTTAAGATTGCCAGTGGATGCCCACTTAGAGATATGGCCAAGTTCAGAAAGAGTGCGGTCAATATAGGAAGCAGGAAGTAGCTATCGTCGGCATATTTATGGAGACAGTTTCCACTGTATTTAGGTTTAAGGCTAGAAATGACTATGACAAAATCAGTTGGTCTAAGGCCAAAACCTTGCACTATACTGGCATTAATGGTACAGAGGGGAGAGATTTCACCCCAAAATTTAGTACCGTACGTGCTGACGCTCGTGCAAGAGAGCATGTATGCCGTTGTACAAATAATCCGGAATGGGTTGAGCTGCTAGTTGATCAGCTAGGTGTTTGTGTCTAACCGTATCGAAGGCCTTACTAAAATCAAGGGAAAGGAGAATTAACATAGGGCTCAGAATCGAGCATCGATTGAAGTTCATGGGTTATGGATATCAGTGCAGCAGATGTGGACCCGGAAGGGCGGAAAGCCAATTGGTCCGTAAAAATCCTGCCAGAGAATGGTTTAGTTATAAAGGGGTAAAAGTACCTACGTACAAACCATTTTTTCCAAGATGAGTGAGAGGATGGAAGTGATAGAGATGGGTCTAAAATCAGCTTCTTTTAGAGGACGGGAATCTTGGGTATGGAGGTGATCATACTGAGTCCTAACTGAAAAGGGACATAAGAATTGGTAAGAGAGCATACAAACAGATCCGTTACAGGCTGAACTAGAAGATGCGTCCTGGCTGATATCAGCCAGGAGGGTATGCCATCAGGGCCTATGGAGTTGCCTCTGACTGATGCAAGCGCTCTATAAATATCATAATTATGGATCAAAATTGACAGCATGGGCCTGCACAACAGTTTGTTTAACGGGAGGTCGAACATAATGAGGATCAGTGGTGATGTTCATGTAGTGGAGGTTGTTAGACAGAATTCGCAATAGAATAACCTCTAAAGAATAATTATATGGTACACAGAGGCCACCGAAGTATAATATTGGCCCAGTTAGCTGCATTGGTAAGAGCGTAGGCTGAGCGTCTCATGCGCCTCTGTGAAAGAGTGCATGCGGATCGCGGTTCGCTTTCCGATGCTGGTTTCGATCAGAGACTTAAATCTCGGGGTAGCGACCTGAAAATTGACGTGGCGCCCATTCAAACGGGCAAGTGCTTCTGAATCGTGGCTTCGAGTCATCGAATGCCTACGAATTTCGGCATTCCAATCTCCACTATTTATTTGTTTATACACAACTGCGTATAAACAAAACGCACAAAATGTTCCACTTGAACAGGCATATCAGCTTCCATGTGGTATAACGTGACTATATCAAATATAGATCTAACAGTCAGCGCAACATTTACATAAGTATCTAGCAGTGGAACCACACACTATCAGCAAATTCTCTATAATGTGACCTTGGCCGATAGAAGGGACCGCTAGTCGGGAATGGACTTATTAACAGTTTCCATAGGCTTATACCGTCAGAAAAGCAGGGTAAAAATGTCAGAATGTTTGGCCCAAAATGTATAAACTTCTTAAAGAAAATATAAAATATCATTTGGCGGGAAATCACCCATAAATATTGAAATTGTCTCTACCCGATGCGTTAATACAAAGATGTTTAACCTTAATGCATCACGTGGAGTAATATAGGTCGCTATACAGCGATTAACAGCTTCAGATGCTGCAAGTGGACGCAAAAATCAATATCACGGTAATACGAAAAAGACCATTTCTGGCTGATCTAGAATGCGACAAGTGGTCCCTTCTCTCGGCCGAGGTCACATATCAGATAGGCGTACACATAAAAGTTTTCGATCTTATTTGAAGACTTGATATAATATGCATGTGAATTGTGAAGTGCACTTTTATATGTAGCCTATTACTTTGATGTATAATTCGCTAATATACTACAAAAGAAAGCATAGCAGGTCGAGTAGACTATAAAAGTCCACTTCACATAGATCTATATATCTAAGTAAGTAAGTAAGTAAGTAAGTATATTCTTTAATAAAACCAATTGCATATCCGCACTCTGGTGTACATACATCTTAACAACAATCAACAGTTAATGTTAATACGAGTACAACATTCTAACAATAAACGTCTTTCGCTGTAAATTATCTGCAAGAGGTACACAATGGTCGTGCGATCGCGGTCGCAGGGTATATTGTTGGGGCTTTTTTGGTGGAAGTAAACTATGCAGTACGTGGCCCTGGTTCATCAGGACCGCAGAGAAAAGACGGGTGTCAGCTTCAAGACAAAGTCGCTCAAATTTTGGGTATTCTTCAGGAAGATACCGGAGGCGGATTAGCTTGCTTATTACTGATTGAAGTCGGCATCTATCCTGTTGTCCCGCAAATCCCCACCAGGCCGGGGCAGCATAGAGTAAAAAATCTACTCTCTAAATAAGCTCAAAAACAACTAAACGGTTGTTCAATGAAAAGTAGGCTAAGCCAAACTTTGTATTTTATTCAAGTACTTTTAACATGAAAACAGTATTTAGTATTTTGTGAAGAAACTCTCAGTAGTATGGTTTGATTATTTAATTAAAGAAGATGCTCAAAATGTCCTCCTTCTGCTTGCACGCAAGCCTGGACTCAGAATAAGCTCTCCGACAAGGGCAACGTTTTCTTCAGTGCGCGATGACCTTCGTCTGCCACTACCAATGACGAGGACGAGGCTGTTACGCTAATTTTTCGAAAGCAATTTATCTAATCCGCTTCTAGTCTAATGTTTTTCTGGAAACTCTCGTAGAAATTAACGGCTGCTGTAATTCTTGGATTCCCTCAAACCTTTTATCATGTGTAAATCTTCTTTACTAAAAGGCATCTTTTCGGAAATTGTTTATTTTTTGTTTATGTTTTATATCGTATTATCGTCTGCGTTTTTGAGTTGGAAATATAAACCGGAAGTCATTAAAATAAAAAGTATGTATTTGCATATTTTTATTTTGAAAATATTATTAATAAAATATAGTTCAAGTTTTAATATTTTGTTTATAAAGTTTGGCTTACTTTTTATTGAACCACCGTGTACATGGACATATACAATTTCTTAATCAGACTATCGTATGCGTTTATACGAAGACGAAGGCAAGTGGAAAATCAGAGTTTCTACGCTTCTTCCTCCATCAGTCTGTCAATTGACCTTCGAAAACTTCTTTCGAATTCTCCGAGTGCTTCCTTGAGCTCGATCTGGCTGTCCTCCAGCGACTAACTTAAAACTTCCTCTAATCGCAAGGTCGCTAAACATGGCAAAGTGATTGATATAAACCCGTGAGTCTCAATGCGACACTACTTTTGGTGTTTACACGCTGGGCGTTACACTGGAAGTCAGCCATGCGCATCAGTCTACCCATCATACCGAACCTAACTTATGTACACAGTTCCTCAGGAAAAACCAATGAAAGTCAAGGTACACAAGCAATCCAAGAGAAAGTGGACAGTTCCACAGGCAGTGTCAATAAAAGTCAATCTACACAAGCAATCCAAGAGAAAGTGGATACCCTAGAATTATTGTATTATTGTAGGACGTAAAGCGTTATAATCGCCACAGTTCTAGCTACCTGCAATAGTCTTTGATAACTTCTGTGGGTGAAACGAACTTAAGTGATTTTTTACTTTCTTTTTACCTACAGTTAAACAACACGATGTCGCCGACTTGGAAAACTTTGATTCTGACGAATATGCTGCTCATTGTAGCAACTGAAGTCAAAACCAATCCAGGTAGGCTTAAGTTTCTGCTCAACAAGCAATAATTAATTAATAATTAATAACTGCGGAAGAGTATACATTGCTTACAATGACATCATTCTCTGCAGTGTAGCGAATCTTTACACTGGTAAAGACATTCTGTCATTTCAGAAAGTGATATCGATGAGTGTAGTAGTGCTCCGATCAATCGTCAAAATCTCAAGGACAGTCAACTTTGGATCCGGAAGATGAAAAGGTACTTCGGCCTCCTAGATATCAACAGTGATGGAGCTATATGGGGGAAGGATTTCGATGGTTTGGCAAAGAGATTTGCCGATGTGGAAAGCTTTGATCATCAACAAAGGAAGACAATTCGAGAACTTGGCCGTGACGTAAGTAATATTTTACTGTGATGTCGTAGGTCTGCTGGTAGAGCACTTTTGCTACCCCACCCATACCCATAAAACAGGACAGTTACCCGCACCCGAACCGTACTCAAGTTTGGTGTCACGACAACTCGTCGAACGACATTTTGTCTACGACACTTCGTCGAGCGACAATTCGTCGAACGACATTTCGTCTACTAAGTTATTTGATATTGTCACTTTAAAATGGAAGCTGGATTGATGAAAAAACTGTTTCCCGAAATGGAAATGGGATTGATGAAAACATTCCTGTGTTGAAATAGAAGCTGAATTGATCAAAATAATTTTTCACGTAAAAATAAGCTGGAAATCAACCTGGATGCATGGATGAAAATAGGTTTCCATTCAACAGAAGCTGGATTGATGAAAATAATCTTGTCAGTAATTAGAAGCTGGATTCCTGAGAATATATAGCACGTTTTTGCGAAACTATAAGAAAGCGGCCTCTGTTGATTAGCCGTAATGGATGCAGATACACTAGTAGACGAAATGTCGTTATACGAATTGTCGTAGACGAAGTGTCGTTATACGAAATGTCGTTCGACGAGTTGTCGCGGAACCCTCAAATTTACTACCCGGCTCGACCCGTACTCGCCACATCATTAGTACGCCTTATCATTGACCCAGTCCCTACCAGAGTATTAGGCTTACAACTCAGCATCTAGTAGTAATAATAAACAGTCTGGTGGTGGTGGTGGTGGTGGTGGTGGTGGTGGTGGTGGTGGTGGTGGTGGTGGTGGTGGTGGTGGTGGTGGTGGTGGTGGTGGTGGTGGTGGTGGTGGTGGTAGTAGTAGTAGTAGTAGTAGTAGTAATGGTAGTGTCGCAAACCTCCTTCCACTCGTGAAGGCTGGATCGATCCCAACTATGGGACCACTGGGCGGATTCCTCTCTTCTTCAACAGTTACCAGGATAGCGTCTCTGAAATCCCCCAGTCCTCGATGTCCGGCCAGGTTTGGCCTCTCCTGTCAGGCAAAAGTCTAGACGATGCTTACGACCACCGATCGTAAATTAGACGAAGAAACGAAGGAAGTCAGTTCAACACAACCACTCGTATTATTGTCATCAAATCAAGAACGAACAGCATCGACAAACGACTAACTAATGACTGAACAACTCTACTGAATACCTAATATCAACTTAGCTACTCTCAATACCTCTGAATACCTCTGAATACCTGCTGAGCGTCTTCAGCAGCGCTATTTATATCAATCCGACACATCAAGTCTGAGCAGGTCCCGGGAACTCTGGGCAGGTCCCGGGGACTCTCGTCATCCTTGATGGTTGCTTAGCAACCGGTCCGGGGACTCTGGGCAGGTCCCGGGGACTCTAGGCTAGAACGAAGCTCCACCCACATAGGCTTAAACCGAAGCTCCGCCCATTACGTTGCTAAGGCAATGACGTCATAATAGGCCGACGTTGCTAAGGCGTTCAACAGCGCCACGCAATAACGCCACAGTAGTAGTAGTAGTAGTAGTAGTAGTAGTAGTAGTAGTAGTAGTAGTATCTATAGTGCAGCAGCAGCAGGACAATGAAGAACCCACTGTATTCATCCCCAGCTGGCTTCAGAATTGATTGTGCTTATGATGATGGTATACATCTATTACTATACTACTGAGAGGAAGAAGAAGAACAAGAACAAGAAGAAGAAGAAGAAGAAGAAGAAGAACAACAACAACAACAACAACAACAACAACAACAACAAGAAGAACATCATATATTCGTTTATTGTGTTGGCAACAGACATAGCGCTGTAGGAGCACATAGAAAAAAATACATTTAGATATTATTGTATGAAGTAATAATAGCTTAGTAAGAGTTCAGGAATAACATACGAGATATAACATTTCGTGAGTCCTTGTCAGGAAGGTTATGTGGTCTGACCCTAAGAAGGCGTAAAATGTTAGTTAGGAAAAAGGCATCTGAGTGAATGATTCTCATTTAAGAGAACGGCTTTAAAGAGTGAAGTGTCTGCTTTATTAGCAAGAACATTCGTAGAAGGGGAATCTGACTGAATAAAACCAGAGCATTTTAATCTGTTATTCAGACGTTCTATGCGGGATTTGTCCTTTTCGCTCGCCAGTCCCCACCAGGCGGGGAAGCATACATTGTTCTGGCTATGATGGTTGCGCGGGTGATCAGTTGTAAAGAATCTGCAGATGCACCATGGTTTTTGAGTGTTTTAAGGGCGAAGATTGAAGCAGAGCCGCTTTTGACGACTTATTATTATTCCTTTCCTCTAGCCATTTTTTAAAGATTCCGACCGAATCAACTTGTGTTTTTTCTTTTGTAGCTTTTTTTGCTTTACGCCAAGGCAGCAGGAAAAGAGGCAGCATCAAAAGAGGCAGCAGGAAAAGACGGTGACGACGATGATGGCATTATGCTGACCGACGATCTGTTGATTGAATCTTTCAGTATGCAAAGTGATGACCCTGCGTTTAAGAAGACCCTCCAGGACACCCTGCTTTCTCTCATGATTCCTATGAAAGTCGTGCAGGCAGGCTATTTCAATAATGATGAGATTCGCAGATTCTATGAAAGTCTCGGCGTAGTCGACACCGGTTTCGCACAGGAAAGTTTCGCCGTGATCGATGCTAATCACGACGGAAAGGTTAGCTTCCAAGAGTACCTGGAGGCTGCTGATAGCTACTTGTGCTCGGATGACGAAAAGACGGCTGCTATGCTCGGACCTCTCGTTTAAGTTCCGCGTAGTCTCCACCAACTTGAATCCAGGTGCTTGAACACCAGTCCACAGTGATTTCGCATTTTGATTACTTGAGCTCTGATTATATGAAAAGACGACTACGATGTTTGTGCTTCTCATTTAAATTCTTCATTCTTACAACGATCTTGAATCCAGATGCAAAGGAATGTTGCATCTGGGCTCAGGATCGTTGAGTGAGGAGGCACTTGCTTATTCCGTATCTTAACTGAATGATACTTTTAGTTTAAGCTAATTATATCTTGCTAATTCAATAAAAGACAAAAAATATGCAAGACTGTGTTGCGTACCAATAAAGAGAAAAGCTTTATATCTATGCCAATGGCTTTGTGTTGCCTTTTTATGTAGCTATTAAAATACGACTTGTTTACGATTCGTAAGGCACCATAAACAGTTTCCTTCGATTTACCTCAAGTCACATTGCAAAGCTGCAAACCTCAAAGCAAAGAGAGATAATTACGACTTTGTAGCTCTGAACAGATAAAGAGGTTTGAAAACACTCAGTTTCTTTTAAAATATAATGGACATAGTCATTAAAAGTGTAGGCCTACTGTTTCATATCCATGGTAATTAACACTAAACTGTTATTGACTATTCAGTTGTATTTGTAAAGGCCGCATTCTGCATAGTGAGAGACATCAGAGAGACGCTTGTTTCCTTCTCGTGGGCCATCGACCCGGTAATGGATACATCCCAGCAACTTGGACACGGTCAACTTACACAGATACAAAAATTAATTCTACTGTTCTATTGGCACAGATTCGTGTGCGCAAACAACTTCCCCGGGGGCGTAACACGGAACCCGCCGTCCACATCATCATCGACCAAGGTATCCATTGGGTAAAGAATCCATTTCAAAATCATAGGCCTAACTTCTTCCTGTACGGCTATAAACCATCATCCACACTTTAAAATCCGCACTTTAGACGTTAATAAACATGTTTTGGAGCTTATTTCAGGAGCAGGTAATATATTATCGTAATCGTAATCGTAAATACTTCACGAAATATTCTTCAGAGGCGCTCCCGACCTTCATGACAACACCAAACCACGATCGAAAAGAATGGTTTTCAAAAAGGGGCAAGGAAAGACCAAGTAGCTCATTACAGAGGTTGCTAGGCAACCTATTCCAGAAAGATTGACCCACCACAGCAAAGCTCTTATGAAGCATCGTAGAAGTTCGAGCCATAGGGACAACAAGGTCGCCTTGAGTGGCAGAGCGAAGGGATCTGCGACCTGGTATGAATAACACCTGCACACAAAGCTCCCTAAGATAGACTGGGGCTTGGCCTGCAAGACAATTGCGTATTAGCATTAGGATCTTAAACTCAATGCATTTTTGCATTGGCAGCCAGTGCAGTTCCTCCCGTATAAAACAAGATCTGCCGTATTTAGGCCTATGTGCTGCGCAGTAAACTATTATATGGCCTTCATAAATGTTCTATCATTTTTGCGGTTAAACTCGCTAAGAACTTGCCCACTATAGAAGAAACACCGGTGCTCTAAACTTTGAGTACACTGTAGAACTCCACTTCACATGCACATAATCTAGTATTCAAATAAGCCCATAAACATCTCTATACACGTTCGTATTATCGTTAATCTGAAGTATCGTAAGCATTTATTAATACGAAGACGAATGCATTTGAAAAAGACTTTCTCCGTTTCTTCAGCATCCTCCATTAGTCTGTCACTCGATTCCCGAACACGTCTTTCGAATCCCCGAGTACTTCATTGAGCTCGATCAGTTTCTCAGCGAAAATCATCGAGGCCTCAGTTCATAATAATTATTGATCGATGCTATCGCCACTCAAAAGCCCATCACAAAACACCTTCGGAAACACAACCCAAACCATCCCAAATTCTTTCAGAAGTAGGGGTCTGCGGATATACCCGTACCCGCGGGTTTACCCGTACCCGACCCGTACCCGCGGGTCGGGTCGGGTAGACATTTTACGGGTTGGGTCGGGTACTGGTAGGAGCATTACGGGTATACCCGGTTTTACCCGTACCGAACTGAAGTTTTGGCGTTACATGTAATTGTGAGTCTTGCACCTTCAAAGACTTATCAGAATGGCGGCATCCAGTCTAAGTGCCATATCCTTGTTTTGACCTATGTCCGTGCGCCTTAGTGAGCTTGACATTCATTTATAGATGTTCAAATTAAAGTTACAAAATGGCTTGTTTCAATTAGCACAATCCAATCGTACTGTTTTACATATAATCTCATCCGAGTTTCAGGCCCGACAAGCAGTTCAGCAGCCGTGTTTTCTTTTAAAACAGGTTGATGCAGTTACAGTAGTTGAGGCTAGGAATAGTTGAAACACCAAGTCTGTCACCCCTTTCCCTCTGAGAAATAAACTATTCAAATAGCGGTATTTTGTTCCAAACTCCCGTGTTATGGCTGGCTGAATAAAAGTTATTTTTATTTTTTTAATCGATCTAGGTAAGTGTAATCCTTCAGGCTCTAAGAAACTATCGGAAATGTTTTGTCGTTCTGGAGTTAAAGGTCATCTTCACCGATCAAATGTATGTAAACGTGCAACGAAAAGCTGAATCGTTGTGTACAAATTGAAAGATGCTGAAAGAGGCATGCTGTCTCCTGCGGGTCCCCCGAAACAAGTTTATTATTATTATAATTATTATTATTTATATTTTTTTATATTATTATTATTATTATTATTATTATTATTATTATTATTATTATTATTATTATTATTATTATTATTATTATTATTATTATTATTATTATTATTATTATTATTATTATCATTATGATTACTATTATTATTACTCTTATTCTTATTATTCTTATTATTATTACTATTACTATTACTGTGATCATCACCCTGATCGTCAGAATACTATTATTACTACCACATGCTTTGTAAGACCATTGGACTGGTAGGGACTGGAATTATGGGAAGTCCTATTAATTACGTGGCGGGTACAGTACGGGTACGGGTATACACTGTGAGATAATTTTCACGCGTCCCCGGGGTACCATCGGTATGTTCCCCTCCTCTAAAAGGTATCGCAAGAGTGCAAACCCTAAATATTCTTGGTGTTGAGCTTACAGCGAAATTTGGGTTCTCTAGTCACACTAAACGTCTGACCATAAAAGCAAGGCAGTCCTTTTATGCACTTCGGATCCTGAGGTCGCATGGGCTCTCGGGGACAGTTTATTTGATGTAGTTCGTGCCACTACGGTTGGTATGATGCTGTATTGCTCGCCTGTGTGGTGGGGCTTTGCGAGAGTGCAGGAACGGGAGGCCCTTGAGGGAATTATCCGAAGGTTGGTACGCCAGGGGTACTTACCTCCATCTTCTCCCTCATTTGAGACTCTCTGCAGCAATGCGGATACTAGACTCTTTGCCTGTATTCTGCACAATCCTTTTCATGTTCTGCATAAATTGTTGCCGCCGATCAAGCAATCGCGCTACTCCCTGCGACCACGGTCCCATAACCGTGAGCTTCCCATGTTTGACAACCTGTCTCAGAAATGGTTCCTTGCCCGGATGCTATACAAATAAACGATATGTTTTCCCTAGATCTGGCTATTTAAACCCTTCTTTTTCCCCTATGACTAGCTCTAGCTCTTCTTCCTCTGTACAATAAAGCCTCTCATTCAATTCTATGGTTGTATATAGAAATTTTTGTTTATTTGTTTGAATGTATTAATCTTGCTATGTACAGTGCTGTGCGTTTGCTAGTGCTTCTCAATAAAGGAAATACTTACTTACTTACTTACTTACACGCGGGTACGGGTCGGGTTGGGTAGTAATTTCGAGTACGGGTCGGGTACGGGTACGGGTAGCAGTCCTGTGTTACGGGTACGGGTCGGGTAGCAAAAATGCTCTACCCGCAGACCTCTATTCAGAAGCTCTATCCAGCTCTCCTCCCATATAGACAAAAGAAGCTTCCGATCTCATTGTGAAACAGACGACACAGTAACTGTTCGTCACTGTCGTTTTCCATCGACAGATGTCATTGTCATCAAGTTGTAAACTGATGTAATACTAGTCTGACAGAGACACGGAAACCATCTACCAATGCACTGGGCATTATGATATGGAAGTCACTGGATTAGTTAAGATTGGATCCGATTAGATTGTAGATAGGATTAGATTGTGGATTAAGTTAGATTGTGGATTGGATGAAATCATTTTAGGTTCGATTACACCAGATTGGATCAGATTAGAATAGATTAGACAGAGTCTGTAGATCTTAAACGTTTCACTGATTAGGCCTGCCTGATGAACATTGCAACCTTTGCCCCGGGCCACTATTTGAGGAAATAGTCTTGGTATGTGAGACAAAACACGGATCATACTTGTCGGCAACCATAACTCTTCCGTGCTTAGCAAGAGGACCGTAACTGATTTCTCAAAATTTTCAGTTAGTACCATGATAGTCGGCATTGCATAGGACTACCAATGCTACACAGTGGTGCGTAGTGAGGGAGGCTTATCTCAGCTGCCGACTGAGATCTAGCCCTATTAAAATCCACTTACGGGTAAGTGTGCTTAATAAGAAAGCCGCATAAATTACTACATAGGCCTACGTTCTTCTTGTTAAGCAAACACCTGAGGTCGTTTACCTTATCTGCGGTCTGCCTGCGCGAAACATTATTCGGTTATCGAACTTCTATCTGAAAGCAACATAAACTGTATAAAGAGGTCAATTAATAGGGCCTACCCAAATTGCTGTAATAAAATTAGTAGTTATATTAGTGTTTAAGTTGAGGTCGTTCACCGTACCTGCAAATGTGGTTGCGCAAAGCATTATTCGGTTATTGAACTTCTATCCGACAGCTACATAAACTGTACATATAGGCCAGTAAATACTCAAATTGCTCTAATAATATTAATAGTTATATTGGTGTATAAGTTGAGGTCGTTTACCTTATCTGCAATCTGCATGCGCAAACCATTATTCGGTTATTGAACTTCGAGACGAAAGCAACATAAATTTAATAGGTAAGTAAGTAAGTATAGCCTTTATTACTCCATTAGCAAACGCACAATGGGACATCGAAATAGAATGTAAAATAACACATAGAAATAATAATAATGTATATAAATAATTTTGAATAGTAAAGTTATAAAACATGTTAATAAGTGTAAAGCATCCTGGTAATGAAACCCTTTCTAGTGAGGAGATCAGAACGTGGAATTTCACGCTTGTGAGGACGAGGCCGTAAAGACTATTGTGATTCATGAACCGGACTCACTGGAGGGTGTAAACCATGAAGAACATGCCCAGGGTTAGCCAATATATTGGAAACTAGAGCGCGGTCAGATTTGACGCACATCTCTTCGAATGTACAGGAGTTTCAGGGCAAAGAGCCTTGCTTTATAAGTTTTTTATAAGAGCGTTTAGCCGTTCTCGCTCACCCAAATTAGCGAATCCCACCAAGCAGGAGAGGAGTAACCCAATGGCGTTACAATGGTAGAGCGCACTACGTCATATAGACGATTACCAGTAAGCCCATGAGCCACCAGGACACGCAATGTAAAAAGGACTGCTTAGCTCTGCAGTATATGTTATTGCTATGAAGGGAGAACCCGATTCTTTCAAAGAGTGTAATACCAAGGATCTTGAGATCAGAGTAACCCGGTCAATCCCAGCAGTTGGTGGGATTGTGACATCAGTTCCGTAAATGGGGACGGGTCAAGATAATTTCGCTCTAATATCTTTGGCAACAAAATCACTGTTGACCAGTGATAATCAACTCATCTGATCCTAACAACATGAATGAACTAAAATTGGCCTATGACTACATGTGCATGAATGGATTGATTGCAAGTGAGGACACAGAATCAAGCCCTGTGCCTGCCGAAACGTCACATAGGCTACCGGTACCCTTTTAAGAATGTCTCAAACATAGAAGCCTCCACAGTGCACAAAACTGCGTATTTATAACCAATGGTGCAAATGTTGGTCTTTTTTCCTCGTGTTACAGTACCCGTCGTATAACTCGAATGTAGGCCTATAATAAAAGACGAAAGAGTCAAAACATTTGCGTAGGCCTAACTTCTACCTGTACGACTATAACCATCATCAACACTAAGTCTTTAAAATCCGCACTTTAGACGTTAATAAACATGTTTTCGATATCATTCAAGTAGCAGATAACACTGGACAACAAATGTTAACTTTCTTTGGCTTCCTAAAAAACTTTAGCTGTTTTATATAGAATTTGGCACGCTGAATCCTGTGGTTTCTCAGAATTTTTGTATCACGTAAGGTTTTTGAGAAAAATGGTTTGCAAGATTTTAAAAGAAATGCCCAGAAATTTACTTAGTGCATACATTTGCAATGTAGGCCCTACTTTATTTATTTTTTGGACATTTTAAAACTGAACAGCCGCTGATTTGCGATTGTATTCAATATCAGAAGCCTCTCTGATCAATGTCAAACAGTCATCAGTCAGCATTCTAATGCTCCACACACCCTGGATTCGTTTCTCCATTGTGGCAATGTCCTGATGTTCGCCATGTTAATCGCTGACATCACAAAGATTTGCTGGAAAAATCCAGACTGGAATTAAAGAATTGTATTTTAGTAACAACCATAAGATGCAATGCGTGAAGTATCGTTTCAACCAACTGAATATAATTTGCTGATCTGTTATTTCCGAGAAAGTTAACATCCTTCAAAGACTGCTACACAGTTAATTAAATTTTATTCAGGAGTTCGTCAAAGCGACTGTCATTCATCAGTTCTCTTATCTGTGTACCAGGAAATATGCCTTCTCATGTCTTGGCTTCACTTATGCGAGGAAACTTGTCTCTTCAGATTTTGAGCCCCTTCCCCTCTTTGTTCAATGCGTTGACAAAGTTCTTCACTAGTCCAAGCTTTTTGTGAGGAGGTGGCAAGAAAATCTTACTGAGTCCAACAAGTGGTTCGTGATAAACTTTCCTTTGGCGTGGTACCAAATGTTTACGACGTGGCCAGTGGGTAGCGGGGAACTTTAGCATGACTGACACACTCACAAATGAAACAACAATACTTCGTATATCCTAGCTCAGCGTTTCCCAAACTGTGGGTCGCGAGCCGATTTTCGGTGGGTCGCGAAAAGTTTTTGAAATGTGATTTTAATTAATATATGATAAAAATAAAAAATTGGAAAGGAAAAAAATCGGAAAAATTTGAAAATGTCAAAAAATGAAGGTATATAACATAGACCTGCCGCCTACGCATAGGGGACAACGTCCACAGTGAAAATTTGGATAGGCAATCGGCCGCAGCTCAGTGTTGCCATCCAACGACCATAGCGCGCATCAAACTCGCGTAATGTAAAATGTAAATGTTCGCGTTTTTCTGTAGCGACCTTATATGGCCACTACCCTGCTCATTTTTCAATGAATTTATCGGGTGAGATCCCTCATAACGCTCGCCCGTTTGAATGGACGCCACGCCATTTAGCCTAGGGTCCTCGTTCAAGTACCGTGCTAGCCCGAGATTTAAATCTCTTAAATATGCCAGCGTCGGGAAACGATCCGCGATCTTTCACAGAGGCGCATGAGACGGACCTTAGTGACCCTACGCTCTTACCAGTAGGCTATTATAATAGCTAACTGGGACCATCGAGAACCTACTGGTAGCTTCATCCAGCACGTCCTCGAGTTATGTTCACGCTATGGTTGTTAGATGGCAGCGCATTTCCATTGCTAGAGGTTTTAGAACTTCTCATCACCATATTTAAGAACGTCCAACCGCGGATCGCGCGGTTCGTTTTCCATCGGGTACAACAGTGTGCGCGTTAACTTTAAAGCGATCTATCGTCATCAGCGTTACTCGAATTGTTTATTTTTCAATTACTGTCTCTTCTAAGTTTATAGGCCTACACTCTGCCTTATGGATAACTGGTTAACAAAGAAACCAACAACGACAATCAATTAAGACGAACCTTAAACAACGAATACAAAGCATTCAAAACGAAGAAAAGTGATGAGAAAGTATCGCTCCGCCTATACTTAAAAATCGGAGTTTCGTGGAATAGAATGAGGAGATCCCCGGTCGCAGTGAGTTCTTTGCTGTGAAATAGGCCTACTTGCAAACTAGAGCATGTGCCCGAACAAATTGCATTGGCACACTGAGGCGTTCGAAGCATCCCGATTTGAAAAACCAGCCAATCGAATTTTTGGAATCAAAACTAAATTTCGAAACAAACTGCAACTGTCAAACTCTTAGCGCCTGAAAATGCGTAGAAGACAATGCCGTCATCAACGGTAGCCTAACCGGAAACAAGCGCACCCTGCACACACGCCTCACTATGAGAAATAGATCGAGGTTTTTGTAAAATTATTTTCAATAATAAATAAAAAATCCCGTTTCTTCTTTTAGAACTTTTTTCCAGAAAAGCTATGTGGGTCGCGATAGGTTTTCGTTCCAAAAATTTGGTCGCGGTGCAAAAAAGTTTGGGAAGCACTGTCCCTAGCTGCATCCAACAAGAAGCTGAAGAAGTGCTACAAATTTCAAATCACCACGCAATTAACATTTATGCCTACTGACTATCCAGATGACAGTAACAGTGTATATTATTAGTTCCTTGTGCCAACATATCCCAGCCCTGAATCTGACTGAGAGCACAGCAATTCCGCTTGATCCTTTCACGAATTTCAGTCCCTGACTAGATTATTAAATTTTAGCTCAGGTTGAGTTATCAAATGAGGCTCACGGCACTGCAGTGGTTGGAAATCGGGATCAATACAGTCTTCTGTTCCATTTTTCACATTTTCACCAATGTCTCCGATGGTAAAACAGCCCGTGGATTGGGTAGAACTACAGGAAGGCTGTCATCATGTATTAATGGGCTCAGTGCCGATGGAAGATTAGAATATTCAATATTGGTTTCTAGCTTTTGGAGGAATGGCCAAAAACATTTGAAAAACATTTCAAACATCAGTTTGAAACATGATTTTTTTTGCTCCCTTCATATCATTGGAATAGCAAATGGCGTAGACGGCCGATAACCAGTAATCCATGCTCTGAGATTGACTGCGCAAGATGTGCAACAAATTTTAGGTACCCAACCTTTATCCTGATCGCCAACTTTATATCAAATGTACAGTTCATATGCTTTCTTAACAAGGGAGTCATCGCCTTCTTTTGAGATTTTTAAGTGAACTCGCCGTAGTTGTAACACAACGGCTGTTGACGCATATACGTTACATTTCGCTCAATTTTCTACTCTAACGTTTGAAAAAAGAGAATATATTGCCATAATGGTGACTCCACTTAAATTTTATTCTCAAGTATGCTCCATGCTATTTATGCCCGTTGATCATCAACATACGTATAAACTGACATCAACGCGTCTGTATATGTAGCCTCCTTTTATAGCCTGTCCTGCCAACATCCTTCATAACTAAGCATGCTGGGCATGCCCAGGCATGCCTAAGCCTTACATTTGCATTGCAACCTGCACTGAGTGCATGTCCAGGCATGCCTGGAATACACAAAACACCTTACCTTGTGGGCAGCAAATAAGTAGACTAAAAATGTGAAAGGATATTCCAAAAATGAGCTATATAAAAAAATCTCTACGTGATAGGAAATTTCCAAGGTCATTTTCGTGATCAGCAGCCAAATATACATAAGGTACACCCAACAGTTTTCATGAAGCAAAACCTCTGTTGTCCAGTGTAATTTTTATATTTAGTCCTATATGCAGTGAAGTTTTATATGGCCTTCATAAAATTTAACGTTCGGGCAATTTTGCAGCAAAACTCGCGAAAAACTTGCCCACTATAGAAGAAACACCGGTGCTCTAAACTTTGAGTACACTGTAAAACTCCATTTCGCATACATAATACCATGTATTCAAATAAGCCCATAAACATACATGTATCCTACGTATTAATATCGTTGATCAGATGTATCGTATACATTTGAACAAAGACGATTGCA
>JACEVL010002469.1:0-18710 GCA_020284085.1 Aporrectodea caliginosa
TTATATATTTACACAGAGGGGGGATAATGTCCGGGGGGGATAATGTCCTACGCAAAATCGGGGGGATTATGTCCGGGGGATTATGTCCGGGGGGGATTATGTCCGGGGGGGATTATGTCCGGGGGGGATTATGTCCGTTCCCCATTTTTTTGCATGCTGCGCGGAAGGTACGATGTTTTCTAAAGACGACACTAACCCTGACCCTAACCGACCCTCACGACGCGTAACCTGACCATAACCGACTCTGATGACGCCTAAAATTACGGGAGAAAATACACGCACCACGATACTAAATGCTTGCCTAATTTAGCAACGAAAACTATGGTTTAACCATAGCATCTAACCAGATTTGTCATTAAAGTCGAATTTCTCCGTAATCTGGTATAATACCGTCTTCTACACAAAATGGCGACGATTGAAGTGTTTCACCACACTGTCATAATTATGAGCTGGAGTGTTTGAAAGTATACCCTGCCATCTAGCGGGAAAATTTACAAGTGCTTCATGAACAGGTTTTAGGATTGTGCAGATTATTAACAGTACCATTTTTAAAATTGCTATTTTTGACATTTAAATAATACTGTGAATAAAGTTTACTAAAGGCCGTGATAAAGAACGATTTCTATGTGCTACGTTAATTTTTTCCACCAATAATTACTCGTCATTATAACCTGCGACCCCGGCCTCATGATTTCACTTGGCCGGATAGGGATGATCGAACTTTCATACCTAGAGTACTTTACGGTGTAGGCCTATTATGCTAAACAATCATTTTCTTTAGCAATAGGTCTCAGTCAATAATACATTCCTAACCTCTTAGCTATTTGATTATTATTTTTGTCTAATCGATATCTAAACTGTTGATTTTGTAGGCTAATCCTGTTGCGTTTGTGTCGACGAGTTTGTGAAATAAAGGAATAGTAGTAATACTGTTGAAGATCTGGTTAATTTACCCAATTACGAAATATGCAAGTAAACCCAATATCGTTATATCCTAATCTCCAAACAAAAAGGCGCTACTTAAAGTCTGGCAATGAGAACCATCTTACAAACTCCGCCACTGTTCGTACTCTGACAGTGCCTGTCCCACGCCTGGATGAAACAGGATGTGAAGCTTATGGCTAGCTGGCTAACCATGCTTCACGACCGTCCGCCAGTCGATAACCACTTGCTAATTTTAGGTTTCAGACAGCACGCAGACTAGTCAGCGCGTACGCATTACAAGCAGCCCGTTTGCATAAAAGTTCAGCTCGTAAGCATAACTTGCTGTGCGACATTGATTGGCAACCGAAATTTATTATTATTTAAGTTATTATAATATATTAACATAGAGTAGGTTCAAGTCACTGACAGGGGTGTGACTTATGTTAAGGACTAAGGCAAGACTTGAGGATAATAAGGAACTGTGATTGGTTGTTGCATAATTAAGGATGCAGCCTATTACAGTTAAACTTCTATCGAGACGTAGATTGTATTTTAATATAAGGATTGGAAATACAGTAGCTCTTTAGTCCGTCTCTGGAAGTCAGCAGCAATCAGGCATTTCAAGGGCAATTCGGTTGCATTGGTGCCGCGCCGGAGTTGCATAGATCTGTTGAAACTGTACAGAACGTGCAGACTCCGGGATTGCCTGATGGGAGGACTCGAGTGGGAAGAAGACAGGTTGAGGAAGTAAAGTACCTCCTGTCGTTCTTCCAGTGGTGAAGTGGAAAAAGGCCTCCTGGTGAAGTGTGAGCGGAGAAACTACATTCGTGAACGGATCACAGGAAGAGGATAAAAAGACCCAACTGTTCTACAAGTAACGAGTAGTTTGAGGAGGTGAAGTGAAGTAGAAAATTCCTAGGGAGAATGATTCTAGGTGTGGTAACAAAGAAGTTACTGGTCGAAGGAAGAAGACGTTCGCCTTCGATACCTCTAGTCTACGCTTGAAGCTTAGAGACGTCTGCCTTCAACGCCACTGGGCTAGGGAGGAAAAAGTGAAGTGAATTATGAAGTGAAACGGAAGTTAAGTGTGAGTTTCGTGAATGAGCGAAGATTTACGAGGCAACTGAAGTGAATTGTTCAACGAAGAGAAAAGTGAGTTCGTCTTTGTTGGAGAGAAGTTGAAGATAAGCTAAGGAACGACTTGTCTTTGACGGAGATTCGAATCAGAGTTCGCAGTTAAAGAGACGAGGAGATTGCGGTTCCAAATGTCGTTTGACGTGGTTGTTTTGAACGGAAACGCCAAGGTCGACGATAACGAAAGTGGAGCAAGGATCTGCGCGTTTGGAAACACTGCGAGAGCTGAGTACCTTATCTTTATAATAAGAATTATTATTATTATTATTTCCCTTATTATTATTATTATTATTATCACTATTATTTTGGGGAACGTAAAATAGCTTATGATAGGTTAATTCTGATCAAAATTAATCGTGATCATAACTGAATTTTACGCGTGTGAATGAGACGAGTGCTTGTTCTGTTGTAGGCCTATAATCGTGTAATTCATGTTTAATCTGTAACCATATATAATCGCTTGAATAACTTTGAAACGAGAAGGTTGTTCTTATTATTCTTGTTGAGATGGAAACTGATTTGAATGATGAGACTGAAGAAGAGGAATGTAGCGAAACAATTAACGAACAGTTAATTCCTTCTGAGTGCAATGTAACACTGAGAACGGAACCGAACTATTTACAGGATTTAGCTAAACAACTTGAAGTAATTTCAAGCAGACTAATAGAAGGTCTGGTGAAGGTGAACACTACAGTTACTAACTTAGACCAACAATTGAGTCAGGAAATGTGTAATCTGTCAGCAGGCATAGATGCACGATTCTATGACTTGCTCGAGAGACAAGGAGTCTTGGAAGACAGAGTAGTTAAATTAATGTCAGACAAAAGGGACGAGAAAAATAGGCTGGAGCAGTCTAGTGAGAAGAGGAGAGGAGCTACAGAAATTAGGGAGGAGATCCATAAAACGTATCCAATTTCTACGAGGTCCGGAGATAAGTCAAAGGAAGCCTTAGCGCCTTTCGCTCGTGCCACCGTCGTTGACCTTAATGGGAAAGTAAGAACTTCTATAGCGCCCGAACCAATCGGTCGTGAAGGATTGAGAAGGAGTTTGAGACTGAAGGAGAAGCATAGTTTGAGAGGAACTGAAGTCTCAATCCGAGAAGTATCGCTTTCAGGACCACCATTAAAGGAGGTTGAGTATGGAGAAGAGAGAGAGAAAAAGAACAAGAAAGAAGTGTAAAATCTAGAAGTCTAGGTTACTCACACAAACAGGAAGACTTAGCACCCTCCCTGGAGTATACTGACAGCGACTTCAAAAATGGCGACGAGGAAAACAATGAGAGAACCGAGGTCGAGAAAAGATTAGTGACAAGTAGAAGTGATCCTGAGCATATTAGCAACATGTCAGGAAGGGTACTTAAGTTGAACGGAGACAGACAGGATAGGGAAGGAAGAAGATAGCAGGGAAGGAAGTTTGAGGAACATCTATACTACTCCCTCCTGCCTAACTCCGGGCCCCCAAACCAATTAGGGCCCGAGAATATTATGAGTTCTGGAATTAGTTCTTCCTTCGACCTTATATCTGTCCGTAACTTAGTACCTCCGGTTGACGTCAACCCCGACTACCGTGTCTATGGGAGAGCATTGGTCGAGGGGAATAACATCCAAAATGACGTCAGAAACTGGGAAACGCCGGTTCCCACACAGGACAGAGATGCTAATCATCTTTGTTATGACACAAGTGTCATTAAATTGCAACGTCGTGTTTTCGGGATAAATGTCCGCTAAGGGGAGCTTAATAGGCCTACATTCTAGGACGATCGAGAGACTGGAAGGCAGAGTATTGGATAGATCAGAGAAGAATTTCTCGAAGATATGAAGCTTCAAATTGGAGTGAAACGCTTCTGGTCGATATAGGCCCTATGCTTCTGGAATAACCTTCGTCAATTTTACGGCCATTATCTAATTTATCTTATACACCATAGAGGAATAGACTCGCCAGACCTGCACCTCTTGCTACATCTGCACAGGTCTTTGACTTTCAATATTCTCAGTTCCTACGCCATCAACTCCACCCGTTAACTGTCATCAGACCTGCCTCTAGATTCTCCACGGTCACTGAGAAATTTAGAGCGCACTGTCAAAACGTATTGTATTACCTTACAATCTCAGCCGTGTGCTATTCATCGCAGGTATCAAGTGATGTTCGTTTCTCAGCTTACGGAACGCATTAGGTTCTGCAAATGAATAGCCTAAACGGCGCTTCTTGACACAATCATCATCAATATTAAATCTTAAAGAAACGCCAGTCGGTTCTCGTTCGATGCCGAGCAAGAGAGAATAACCACACATTAACCAGCGCAGAGGTCTAGGACATCCCCGGACATTAATTACCCCCCCCCCAATTCGGTTTACTTTAAAATCCGCGCAATTAAAATCCGCGCAATTGAAATCCGCGCCGATAAAAATCCGCGCATGATCATATTCGCGCCATTCTAAGCCAAAGTAGCCTATCGCATCGCGCCGATCGCATCCGCGCATGATCATATCCGCGCGATTCTAAAAGTATAAGACTCAAACAAACACGTGCACTCCAAAGCGAACCGAATTATTTGAAGACAATCTGGAAATGCATGGAGTATGACGAGCGAAACTGTCGCTCTCGATGTCATACTGATGGCGAGAACGTACAAGTTCAGATGTCAGACCACAGTCATGTTCCTGACGCTGCCCTGGTTGTGGAGATTACGCGCACCGTCCTGTGTTGTAAATTGCAATATCTTCGATGGATTGCTTATAATTTACAGCTACAAGAACATTATGAACTTTTTCGTTTGAGAACGTGTTAAAAGCCGTTTTAAACAACTACAAGAGTTACTTTATAAACACCTATAAGATTTAATTTATAAATAAACTGATCTTGATTCCTTTTGGGACTCCTCTTGCAGCCAATCCTGATATTTTATGTTGAAATGTTATGTGTTTTCATTTGGCTTCGATAAAAGAGTTTTGATTTGATTTGATTGATTTGATAAGATGATATGCGCGGAAAAAAGTACACGCGGATTTTAAATGCGCGGATTTTAATTGAGCGGATTTTAACCTTTATTTTACCAACGTTCCATTTTTGGAACATAATTTGTAATGTTAAACAAAATTATTCTGCCTTGGTAAATTTATTATATTTGCACATCAAATGAAAGATCAAAGAATGGAGAATGTAAAACAGTGGTAAATTTTCTGATTGCCTTTATTTATTTTTGTGCTACAGATGTGTGATTTTGACGAATTTTGTGATTTTTGAAAAAAATCTTTTAGGAAGTTGAAATAAATATTTGTGTTATAATTGTACAGATGAGACATGTTGTATTTTGTTGATTGATATCTAAAGTCAGTGATAAAAATCAAAATTACTGAAAAAGAAGCAAACCTCTAGAAGAAAAAACCCAGTTTTGAAACATGTTCCATTTTTGGAACGTTGGTGCACTCTCATTAGCATAATTCCAAATATGAGGTCATTGTGTTCCTTGTTCATAATTTGCCAGTATATACTATTGGATTGTTGCATGTATCATGAATTTGTTTTTAATATTATGTTTCATTTAATTTATTTTTCACCAGGGGCGTAGCCATGAAAAAATTTCGGGGAGGGGGTAAGTTTTCTGGGGTTTCCATTGGAAATGGTCGAAAAAGTTCAGTTTTTTGTATTTCGCATATAATTGCATAGAAAAAAGTCGGCAATTTATTTAGGGTGACCCCACCCCATAAACAAATTATTATATGACCATGTTCTAACACTGATTTTGTAATAACTAGTACCTATTTTAAATTGGAGTTTTAGAAAATAACGCAATAACTGCAACACAGTTGAGTACCTGATGCATTTTATAGCAACTGCATGATAGGAAGATATACTGCCATGCATGCAGCTGACAACAGATCTCTCTACAATTGCAGAGTGTGCAGTAAGTAAGACAAATCTTTGCAATTTGGAATTGTTCATTTCAAACTTAGCATTTATGAGTCGATGGGTGCCTAACTATGGACATCATGGGTTAGAGATGTTTATAAGAGGAAAGCCAACCAGTTTTAATTATAAGATCTGGATGTCTAATTCATGAATAGGATGTTCATCCATATCAAGCAACAATTTATTGTGGCAGGAGTAGGCGATTCCCATAAACCACTTTTGGTGAGCGCGTTGCCATGAATTTTGCCTAACTCAGCACAGGAAACCATATCACATGCTATTATTTGCCAATGTTTTTACTAGTTACAGTCTTCTGTCAAAGCTGAGGTGTGGGGTAACAGTCATTCAGAGGTGCCATTTCAGTTCGACCATCACGGATGGTCCGTGATGGACGAACCAGAACAGCATCTCTGAATGACAAGAAAATGTTTGCAAAACAAGAAAGAGGTACATTTGAATGCACATGTCAAGCCAAAAAATTACTGTTTTTAGGTAGTCAGATAACAATGTAGTAGCATGTTCCAGAAGTATCAATACTTTAAATTCTGTGAAAAAGTGCTCAGGCACGTAAAGGTTGTCATGACACATTGTGATGGGATCAAGCAATACATTCCTCACATTAGTCAGGCTCGTTGTTTTTTTCATTTTTTGAAGAAAACACTACCAAACAATGTGTCAGGTGCCTCAAGATACTTCAAGTGAACTGTTTTGAAAGTTTTCATACCTTTAAAATAACTGGTTTTCAATCAGTTGTGCATAAGCCAATATTGTATCGTTTATTCATGTTGAACTGCCATTGTAAAAAATATGCTAGTGGGAATGACCCAACGTTCCATTTTTGGAACATCCCAAAAAATGACCTTAACTGTGAAATATCACTAAAAGCTCATCATTTCTGTTTTAATACCATCAACATACAACACATATCTAAGGGCCATCTCAAAATTCCACCTAAAAGGCATAGTGGGCAAATAATTGCGCGGATTTTAATTGCGCGGATTTTAATTGCGCGGATTTTAAATGATACCCGGAATTCCTTCCTCCCCGAAGTTGGACTGATGAAATAATTCTTTACTTGAATAATAGTTGGATTGATGAAAGAAATTATAGGCCCTATAATCAATTACAAGCTGGATTGATGAAGTAACATCTTTGCTTTAATAGAAGTTGGGTTATTGACAGTTATCATGGACAATTGTAGACTTACCTCCCTATAGCCTACTTAGAATTGATGTACGGGGAAATGTCCAGAGGGAAGAGTTCGGGTGGGGGAAATGTCCGGAAACCCCAGCGCAAGTAGGGCCTTCTAGCCTATTGAAAAAGGAACACCTTTAAGACTAAGTTATTAAGTACCTAAGAAAATCGACACATGCGACCCAAAGTTCGACCGTACGTACGGAACGTACGCTATTTTTTCTGCTGAAATGCGTACCGTACGCGTACGCTATTTTTTGGCTAAATTAATAAATAGCGTACGCTAATTTTTATATTTTTTTATTATAGAATTAACAAGGAATAACAAAATTACAAATTAAAGAATGGAAAACGTTTTAAAACAATTCCACATTGACTGCGGCCAACATCGTGTATTATTCCTCTACAAGGCGCAGCCTGCACTCGCCATGTGCGTTCTTGCCACGCGGCCGTACTAAGTACTACTAACCCATGCAAGAAAAATATGAATCCGTCAGCCTGTTTTATTTCTGTAGATAAAATAATCAAATTATACAAAATAAAAACAAAATAATAATTTACCTCTTCGCTGAAACGGAACTACAAATAAGAACTGTAAAGTGACGTAATAACGACGAGAAAAACACGACGAGAAAATGAGGAGACAAAATGTGACGTCACGAGAAGCCACTAATATTAAAGGCTGCTCATACGTACGGAATACGAACGTACCGTACGCGTACTGTAAGAATCCAGCATTTTTGGTAACTTGTTCGCAGAATATAGAAGGGTTTCTAAAAACCAGGCCTTTTCCTAGTTCTGATAGATATTTAACTCGCCATTGATGAGTCTGTAGTAAAATAGGTCACGTAGGGCTTTGGTGCTCAGTTTTTGGTGACGTACTTCCGCCTTCTTCGTTTTGGTCTAGGTGCTGATGGCGGATGACATTTTGGGTTGTGGTTATTGTAACCTAGATTATAGGCAATTTGTGTTTAATGCGATACGAGGTATATGCCAGTTTGTGGATCTAGCCCGCAAGACTGAGGTGGTATCGTCGACAATTGCTATAGCGCCCAGATTAAGCTGTTTGAGTGAGTTGAACTGAGCTTTCCTCCCGCCCGATGAGAATTGCAAATGGCCGCCCTGTAAGTGAGCGCCGCATGAGCACAATAACTCTTCTGAATCCCTTTATGGTTGAATAGAGTGAAACGGGGTTTTATTTATGTTGTTATTGTCCGCAGCCAGTCAGTTTAATCTAATTATTCTGATTTGGGTTTACTTGATTGAAATTAATTATACTTGTATAAACCGATACTGCAAATCGCAGTCCTCAGTTGATGTACACCGCTGTTGATTTAATCTGTCTTAAATAAATTTTGAGTTATTGGCTAAGCCGACATCACAATGTCTGATTTCATGTCTGATGAAGAAGGGGGAAATGCAAGGGGCATGGCCAAGGGGATAGGTAGTGTAGTCCTCCCCGGTATTAACAATTTAAGTCCAATGCAGAAGGTCATAGCTGAGAATCAGTCACTAGAGGCAGAGCTGTTGCAGCTAAGGTCTATGATGAATAGTAGGTCGCCTGGTAAGCACCTGAGTCACCCTGGATTCCCTCGAAGGGCTGGGTCCCCAATTCAGAAGAACCCTGATTCGCTGGAGGAGCGGGTTGACTTCCACCCGAAGTCCGCAGGCACTTGTCCGGTCACCTTACACTCAGGCGCATCCCTGGTACAGTTGAGGAGTAGTGGTGAGGACCTGGATTACCCAGGGGGTGACCTTGGTGCAGGCCCTGTCACTAAGGAGGGCTCTATCTTATTACATAGACCAGATCCCGAGGTAAAGTTAGCAAACCCTGTTCCTGCCGCTTCAATAGACGAATTAAATGGCGCCTATGCTCTGTTATCTCTGCAGGGGCAAAGACCTCCTGAAGTAGTGCTAGAAGAATCAAAAGGGGGGACCCGACAATTTGGTAATCAGAAGTGTGGTTTAGAGCAATTTGGTTCTAATAAGTGGAGCTTAGAACAATTTAGCACCATGAAGGAGGGTCAGTTACAGTGTAACACTGAAAATCAGAAATATTTAAATCGCTTAATTGCGATGATTTGCTTAACCAGGTTTGGTTATAGGTCTGACAGCCTAGTTTACGTTTGATTTTGATGACCTAGTTCTTTTGTTTTACCAGACTGATGTTTTTCAGTGGTTGTATATATGGTGATTAGTAGTTGTGTAGTTGTATCAGTTCTGCATATGCAAATTAATGTGGGTTTTCGCTTAATGGCGAATTGGCAATCAAGTTAGGCTTAGGCTTGGCTTGGTTCTATGTTCCTTTGGATGAGATATTTTAGTTTTCCAGACTTGATTAAACATGAACTGTCCAGATTTGTATTGATTGAATTGCTTGACATTTGTGTTTTGCTGAGTTTAATAGCCTATTTTGTGTCTGACTGTTAGACCATTCCTTGAGTGACTGGAGTGTAGTTCAGATAAGCTCTGTCAAGTGGCCAATGTATAAAGTTTGCATGCATTTTGGTAAACTGGTAGTTTACAGGGTGCTGGTGATAAGAGTCACGGATTGCCATAGGTTAGCTGAGCCATAAAAGTCCTGGGTGTTTTGCCATAGGTTAGCGTACAGGCTGTAATTCGTCCTATTAGGGCCACAGGTTAGCTCATGCTGTTGTTAGTCCTATGTGTGCAAAGACTTCTTGTGAGCAGTTAGTTTTTAAGGAACTTTTGCATTTGAGTAGTTGCAGTCAGTCCCATACTGTGCAGTGAATTTTGTGCATTGCCACCATGTCTTGGATTTGAATCCGGTGTAGGTCAAAGGTTATTGTAGTTGCATCCGTGTTTCACGCCTTTATGCACTCATTAGACCCTGTGGTGACCTTGTAAACCGTTGAAGGTGTTTCAAGACATCCAGTGCTTAAGTGGAATGTCTGGTAGCTGAGTTTAAGAGCTGTGGATGTTGATTTGAGAAATGAAGCTGTTCTAGGTTTCTTTTTGATGATAATGTTTGGTTTATTGATTGCATTGATTTGATGTGTTCTTCAAAGATTAATGTTAGGCTGAGAGGATAGGTTAGCACCATGTATTGAAATCTCTAATGATGTTCCTTTAAATGCAACTCGGTCATTAATTGTTGTTTTTCCTTGTGAATTGTGGTTAAATGAGTGTTGATTAGAAGTGATTTAAGTCGCTTAATTGCGATGGTTTTGCTAACCAGGGTTAGGTTAAAAGTGTTTTGATTTAGATTCTGATGAATGATACAAAGATTTGTGCCTCTTTTTCTTGTTTACTGTTGTAAATAGCATGTAAATAGTTGAATAAGCCTTTGTCCATTAATGTACTTGTTGACCCTCAAAGCTAAAAGATGTTTGAGTGTCAATTTGAACTGTAATGGCAGTCATTGTGTGAATTGCTCTCATTGCATTGTTTATTGTAAGTTACTGTAAAGGTGACATTATTATGCATAGCTGTGAGAAAAGACAGTTGCGGATGAGTTTGATATTCTGTAACTAGTTGATGATAGGTTTTAGAAATCAGGTTTTGAAGAACGTTGATCAAGTAATCTTTAATCTCTTACTTAGTAACAGAAAACTGTATTTTGATTAGTACGTTCAACAAGTTCTGAGAAAATGTGTAATTAGTAAGAAACTCCAAAGGTTTTCTTTATGGTGAATTGTGAATTGTTTAAGATGTCAGGACACTTTGAGTGTATTCATCTGACAAACTGTTATCTATGTATTGTTCTTCATTAGCTGGAGTTAATTGTCGCCATTTGACTTGTGCAGATGAAGATCTGGGTATAATATGTATGACCTAGTTGCTGGTCATGGCTGAGGTCCTGTTACCTTGAGCATGGGCTTGTATGTATGGAATGGTTGATCCAGCGTTTGTCACTTGGGTGTACCTTTGGTCTGGAGACTGTGAGGTTAGGTTGAGCTGTTGTGAAGCATGCTTATTTTAAGCTGGAGGCTCCAACGTAAATTGTTGCTCCCTAGAGGTTTCCGTTAGACACTACTGTGTCTTGGTGATGTAAAAAGGTGGTTGTGACAAGTGTACATGGCTGAGTGGAATTCATATTCCGGGATAATTGAGATGCAAGTGGTCATGTCATGTTTGTAGTCATTTGTGTGGTGATAAGAATCATTAATCTCAGCTTTTGTTGAACTGATGCTGATACATTTGTGAAATGCTTGGAAGTTTGTTTTTATTGTTTGATTGCAATGAGGTTGATTTCCTTTCTTGAAGTACTGATGAGTCAAGCTTTCATTTAATTTGTGTACAATGATAAATACGAATCAAGTTTGTCATTACTTAAGGATTCTGACTAAGCATGATTGTCATCTTAGTAAACATTTGGCTGTGTATAAATTACTGTAGAGTACGTAACTGGGCTATGTGTATTTTGAGAGTTCAGACCAATGATTATTTTGGTAACCTACTTTCTAGTTGAGCATTTTGTCTGATGCTAAGCCATGTGGTGCCTGTTGGTCATTTGATTTTGTCACCAAAAATACATGTAGAAAGATTTAATATTGGTCCAAGTTATAATTGTGGTCTTTAATCAAGTGTGTTCATGGATGACCCTATTAGTGCGTAAGGTTGTTCACAGCATCTGATGAGTTATTAAGGTTTGGTGTGCAAGCCTAAGTAGGTTAGAAATGCTACTGATGTGTGAGGGATAATTATACCTTGTCACATTAGAGGAGGTCCAGTCGCTTGATTTTGACCAGTTTTAGCCTGAGAAGATCTCTTCTGTTATGTTTGATTTTTGATGACTTTACTGCAATTCAGTAACTTTCCTTTTCATGCTGTGTTTACTGTGTATTTTAATAACTGTAGGGCGATGAACTGAGTTAGCCTAAACAGATGATATGTGATAATAATGAATGTTATTTTCTTGTGATAGTATACAATGCTATCTCACCATGTTAGATTAAGACTGTGTCATTTAAGTGTAGTCAACTTAAGGATTGGTGATTTTTCTATTGTGCTGAATCATGTTATGTACTACTAAGTCAGTAGGTTTCTGTCTGTCCTGTCTATTGAAATGAACACTATCTAGTCTTAACTGCTCAATTGAGATGGTGCTACAGAAGTGCATTAAAGGTTAATAATGTAGTTGAAGGCAGAATGCTCATGTTTGATTGTCCTAAGTAAATTGTTTTCTGTATTATGATCTGTAGTTAATCTGTGCCTTAGAGTAAGATGTAACTGATTAGCTCAAGTTTAAATAAGATGTTAAGTAGTAATGTTTGATGCTGATGAAAGTATCAAGTTTATGCCTTTTGGAAAATCAGATAAAGTTATCAGTCAACTTTGTTTTGGCTGAGTGTCAAATGCTAGGCTGCAGTAATTGGTGTTTTGTGTATTTTATCAATTATTTGACTGACATGTTTTCTTGTTATGTATAGCCAGTGACCACCAAGGTTTTGGTCTATAACGAGGTCACTCAGGCAAGTTAAGTTAGTGTCGCTTGATTGGGATTTTGTCATAAGGTGCAAAGTCAACCATTCTTTTGGTGTGATGCTAAATATTTGAAGCTTTGTTCTCTTTCGTGAAGTTTTAATCATTAGATGCGAGCCTTAAAACCATCCTTTTCAGCCGTGGTTGGGTCGGGAGCGCTCTTTCTTGAAGTTTTATTTTGAATGGATCATTGTTGTTGTTTGCTCTTTACAACTGAGAGCCTGAGGTGTTTACATTACCTGTTATAATGGCTACGAGTCCAAGGTGTTACTGTTAAATGTGTAGCGTGTTAATGTTACCTGGATTCTTTTAATTTTGTAAACCCGTTAACTTTAGGTCATGTGACCTGACCAATGGTTTTGCCCAAGTGGTGTTACCACTTGAAGTGGGTGGGGAAGGGTGTAAGAATCCAGCATTTTTGGTAACCTGTTGCAGAATATAGAAGGGTTTCTAAAAACCAGGCCTTGTCCTAGTTCTGATCTATATTTAACTCGCCAATGAATCTTTAGGGAAATAGGTCACGTAGGGCTTCGGTGCTCTGATTTTGGTGACGTACTTCCTTCTTCTTCGTTTTGGTCTAGGTGCTGATGGCGGATGACATTTTGGGTTGTGGTTATTGTAACCTAGATTATAGGCATTTTGTGTTTAATGCGATACGAGGTATATGCCAGTTTGTGGATCTAGTCCGCAAGACTGAGGTGGTATCGTCGACAATTGCTATAGCGCCCAGATTAAGCTGTTTGAGTGAGTTGAACTGAGCTTTCCTCCCGCCCGATGAGAATTGCAAATGGCTGCCCTTGAGTGAGCGTCGCATGAGCATCATAACTCTTCTAAATCCCTTTATGGTTGAATAGAGTGAAACGGGGTTTTATTTATGTTGTTATTGTCCGCAGCCAGTCAGTTTAAGTTAATTCTGATTTGGGTTTACTTGATTGAAATTAATTACACTTGTATAGATCGATACTGCAAATCGCAGTTCTCAATTGATGTACACCGCTGTTGATTTAATCTGTCTTTAAATAAAACCTCAGTTATTGGCTAGGCCGACAGTAGTTATGACTGATTATTTTTCCGAGGAGGAGGAGGGGCCCGGAGATAGGGAAAAGGCCCGATTAAGTCCGGGAAAATGAGCTGCTACGAGCAGAGCTCCTGCAGTTTAAGTCTGCCATGGAGGGCATGCAATATGGTAGAGGCCTTGGTCACCCGGATCGTTCAGGGATCTTGGGACCCCAATTCAGAAGAACCCTGATTCGCTGGAGGAGCGGGTTGACTTCCACCCGAAGTCCGCAGGCACTTGTCCGGTCACCTTACACTCCGGCGCATCCCTGGTACAGTTGAGGAGTAGTGGTGAGGACCTGGATTACCCAGGGGGTGACCTTGGTGCAGGCTCTGTCACTAAGGAGGGCTCTATCTTATTACATAGACCAGATCCCGAGGTAAAGTTAGCAAACCCTGTTCCTGCCGCTTCAATAGACGAATTAAATGGCGCCTATGCTCTGTTATCTCTGCAGGGGCAAAGACCTCCTGAAGTAGTGCTAGAAGAATCCAAAGGGGGGACCCGACAGTACGCTATTATTTTCAGTAAATTACGTACCGTACGCGTACGCTATTTTCTGCTGTAACGTACGGTCGAACTTTGATGCGACCCAAATGGACTCAAATGGACTCCGCGGGGAAGGGGTGCCCTCAGTCCCGTTTGCCCGTACCTCTCTCATGCGCAGTCGTGTTTTTTTCTGTTTAAGGCAGAGCTTCTCGTTTGAGGCGATCGATCTTCTTGGTCGATCGCCTTGGTCCTAGGAAAAGTCTGGTCGATCGGTAAATCGATCGCGCTCGATGAGTTTGACTCCAAAGGAACCGAGTGGTAGACCATTAGTTTATTTATCTAATTCACATTAGATTACTTGTGAAGGTTCAGGCTTGGCTCAATACAACATTGCATCGAGAAGCAGAGGAGGCTTATCGGCGGTTAATAACTGTTGCGCACACTGTAGCAGATAATGGACAACCATATAATATGCAGCTAAACGAATACGATACACAAAAAACGCTTTCAATTCAATTCAACACTTTTATTGACACCAAGTACCAAATTACACAAAAGGTTCCGAGGTCGCCTGCGCATCGATTGCCTACTCAATCCAGCGTGATCGATTTTCAAATCGCCTCCTATTTCCATTTGAGACGCTCTGGTGGACTGGTAGGCCCGGTGTGGTGCGATATCTTGTCCGGGGTGGAGATGTGTCCGACTCCGCCCACTACCGTTGTCAAGACAGAATCTGGCACGACATACGCGAGATATTGTCCGTGTGAAATAATGTCCGGGCCATAGTACGACTTTTGAAGTACCGGTATTGTGTCAACGTTTCTAGTATCGTATTAACGAAATATGAAAATGACATTGGAGACAATACTTTTATCAGGAAAGACGAGAAAGAAAAGCAAAGAAGTTTGAGCAGTTTAAGCATTATTGTAACGCACGATGCGTGTGCATGCAGCTGAGGCAGCGATGATGCGAGTTTTATTTTTAGAAACAAATTCCCCATGGTCAAAATTTTTGTTGCAAGTGCTACGTTAGGCCTACGCATTGCTTACAATAGTCCCAGGTCCTACACATCTAAGCAAACTTAGAATCCTTATCACAGTCTGTATATTGATAAGGATTCTAACTTTATTACATAGGACTGGGACTATTGTAGCCTAAGTGCTACGTAGGCCTAACGCAGCACTTGTAACAAAGTTTCGATCATGGGGAATTTGTTTCTAAATATAAAACTCGCGTGATCTCGTATCATAATTATCATTCCCAGTGTTACCACTCCTATGTTTTTCCTCCAAGATCTATGTTTTTTGTGTCTCATCTATGTGTATATGTATTTGTCCAAAATCTATGTTTTTCTTTCATGGAAGTTTTTACGTGCTAAAAAAGGTACTTTTCAGCAATCCCTAAAGCATTCATTAGCCTACATTTGTTTAAGGTATTTTTCATTAAATAGAAACTTAACACTCGGCACTTCACTAAAACCAGCCAAAATACGGTCTTCTGTCCAACTTCAGGTGTCAGATTCTGGCATTGCTCCACTCTTCAGCTAGTGTGGAAAGAGTTTTCTCTGATTGAATCTTGTGAAAACAAAGCAGACAGACCACATTGTGACAGTGTAGCGAAGAGACTACAGTGTCGCAATACTGGGCAGAAGTAGGATTGACAAGATCCGAAATGAAGTTACCCGAGAGGAGGTGGGACAGAGGGAGACAGTGGTGGATAAGATGAGGAAAAGAAGGCTCACATGGTTCGGGCATGTGATGAGAATGGACGACAAGGGCTTTCTAGCTGTTACACGTGGAAACCTCAAAAATCTGTCGTTAAAGATGTGAAAGAAGGCCTCAACTGCGAGAAACTGGTAAAGACAGTGCAGAAAAATAAAGCTGAACTAGTAAACTTCGATGAAGATGCATCTTTTCAACAACTGTTGCCAGTGTTGGCTAGTTACTTTTAAAAGTAATCAGTTACAGTAACTAGTTACTGGACTGCAAAAAGTAACTAGTTACTGTAACTAATTACTTTTTAAAAATAGTAACTAGTTACTGATTACAGTTACTTGTTCAAAGTAACTTTAGTTACTTTTAGTTACCGCACACATTTTTTTAAAGTCCAACATCGCTGTATCAGTTTATTAGCGTGTATACTCAGCAGGGTAATAGATTAATAATATGAATAGGCCTACTAATGCTCTACTGAAATGCCAGATTAAATATGTCGGCTTACAGCAGAAGAAGTAGGCCTACCTGAAAGTATTTCTTGCTAAGTCAATTTAAAGTAAATAATATTAATAAGGGATTAATTGTTACAGTAGGGTCTAATACAAAATCTTAAAACTTTAGTTAAATAGCACATTTCATAACTTGGCTCGCAACAGAAGAAGCATCTCAAAATCTTCGTCGCTAAGTCTATTTCGTCTTGGTTTCAGGATTTGGACACCTAAACTAAGCAGTCATTCAACCGGTGCACTATGGATGCTATTCCAGTATTAAACTTCAGAAAAACTTCTTTAACTAATGGAAGTGTGTCTAAAGGTCCACTGATATTTTCATCTGCTAGGTATTAGTTCCTATTCACTGTTAGTAGACAGTAAATGTTTTTTTCCGGAACTGCAGTTTGCATAAGTGAAGAACCCTCATATGGAAATTCTTCTAAGATACTGCCTTTTACAGTGCTTCCATATTCTGGGTTGAGTCGTTGCCTTATCTAGCATACCATCACTAGTAAACCACCTCAGGCGAAACTGTGGCAAAGTCACTGACGCAATGATTAGTCAGCCTCAAAGGATGGCCCAAACTGAGTTTGTAACCTGTCCAAAACTGCATTGAGCAACGGAGACGCAAATTTAATCGCATGCTTTAGCCTACCATGGACAATTTAGTGCGCAGAGAGAGCAAAGTTGGAATAACTCTGCCAAGACGACAGTTTCTGCATGCAAATGACTAAAGCTTCAGGTATACGCATAATGTTCCATGTTCAACAAATAAAGGATCGAAAAATATTACACTATGGCTATAGTGCAATTATTATTCGCATACGCGATGCATCGGTCGCAAACTTAATTTTCAAGTAACGTAAAGTAACTATTTTTATTTAGTTACCGTTGTGGCGAACGTGGATTTCGCCAGGGGGCCTCTTGTCTAAATTTATAGTCCATGTTTTGACGGCCTGGCTAGCTGTGCGCTACTTTAGGCGTGTTCTATAAATGGCGATCACTGTTACTGTGGCGGTGATTGGCTGCACTCTACCAGATCGAGGCTGAGCGCTAGAAGTTAATAGAACGGCTTCTCCTATTGGTCCTCACGCTCAGGTGACGAGTTGCCCGTGCGTGTAGACCCCTGATGGGTGCAGAGTGCGTTAAGAAAATGGCTGAAGCAGGTGAAGAAGAATTTGGCGTCTGATTTTGTAGATCGAATTTCATGGAATTTCTGGAGTTTGGCAGGATATTGCCACGATAATTTTGAAGGCAGTTTGACGCCTGGTCTTTGGTTGAAATTTGGAGTTTTACGGAGCAGTATTTCTGTCGAATAGATGTGAAATTGTCGTTCTTTCTCCGACTTCGAAGTTTTCGAGCGGGCAGGGAAAATATCAGTGGAAATTCTTGATCTTGATTAACCTTTCGGAACCAGACCTTGTGTCTGAGGGGTGATAGTATTTCACTTCGCAGGGAGTATAATTTGTCTTTTAAATTGATAAAACAGATCTCCAGATTCTAGAAACGTGATCGTGTATTTTAGTGAATTACCTGTTAATTTAGTGCAATCGATTGCAACTGTTCAATAGTGATAAATTAGTGAGCTTCATAATTCTCCGGCGTGTAAGACGATAGGATTTGCTCGTCGTTAATTTAAATTGACAACCTGAAATATTTTGTAACTATAATTGCTTCTGTTCACATTTTATTAATTGACAAATAAAAGACACAGAAATGGCAGAATCACAAAATATAAGTGTCATTGACGATGAAAGAGAAGAATTAGGTTCTAATGACGGGAATCAAGGCCAAATAGATGAACAATTGTTAGATTCTTCACAGATGACCAATGAAGCTGTACGACAGTTGACCAATAGTCGGTCCGAATTTCTGAAGCGCCAGGAAGGAATGGAAGAACTCCTAGGGAAATTTCTAGAGCGCCAGCAAGGAGTAGAGAATCTTTTAAGTCAACTCCTACAACAACAAAAACATGAAATTGCTAGAGAAGTCAACATAATAGAAAAGTCTGATCGAAAAGAGAAATACAAACCTGTTGAGGGAGGAGAGAACCCCGCAAGGTTACTAAACACCTTGGCCTCAGATCGAGTAGCTACGGACACCACTCTGGGCAATCCCTGGTTAATTACAAAGAACCCTGGTACCACGCATTCAGAACTTGAAAATAGGTTATTTAGGAGTGCGCCTCATAAAACAATCGATAACTTGGCTTCTGTAGCTCCTTCAATGGGAACGAGAGCTAATCCTGTCCTCTATAGCCTTTCTTCGGATTTGAACTCGAGGCCTATTGGTAAATCCTTTGTCAGTACTTTTCCCCAACAGTACGTGCAGTCGCTAGAGGGCGCCACGCACGCT
>JACEVL010002470.1:0-2500 GCA_020284085.1 Aporrectodea caliginosa
AAGATGAGTTCGACAGTTTGAATCGTCAGATGAGCTGATGCGCGACTATTATTTTCTTCTTTGGTCATATTCTCTGCATCGTTTTAGGTTCCAGTTAGTTTTCTCCCGATAATGATATATTTTGGTGAATTCTGTGCACGCCTAATCAGCTAATAAAGTGAAACGAAAAAGACACTTTTATAGAAACTGAAGAACACGTTTTAAAGGTATCGCTATTTTTTTATTTAATTTGCAATATTTGTATGATTATTTTCCTTTCCTTTCTTTTTTAAACAGTGCACTGGAGAGACAAACAGACACTTAGAAGATTGGAAGACGTAGAATCAGATGAGTCAGGGTAGAATTTATTCTATTAATTTACTATGCTACTCAATCACCAATAGCAACTCCAGCACCGCCATTTCCTTGTCGTGTCAGTATAAATGATGCTTGATACACATTGCTAAACAGAAACCAATTTCTTATTACTAATAAACTGAATTGGTCGTCATACAACACGACAAATAAGTTTTCTTTAATGCATGGATGACGTCAACAGCTGCAGGCTGTCGCTAAAATAAAATATACCAGTGAAATCGTTACTCTTTGTTTAAACACCTTTTTATCGTGTTTTCGATATAATATAAATCTATCTATCTATCTATCTTTGAGATTTATATAGCGCCCCTTCAAGGTTACTACTCAGGAGCGCTCCCGACCCAGGCCCGGTCAAAAAGGAAGGTCTTAAGTAATTTATAAAAAGAAGAAGAGAAGTCTCGTGGAAGAGAACGCAGGTCAGAGGGGAGACCATTCCAAAGAGAAGGACCCACTATCGAGAATGCCCGACGCTGTCTGGTGGCAGAGCGAGCATGCGGTACCATAAAGTCACCTCTAGAAGCCGAGCGCAGAGATCGGCGACCAGAGCAGACCGAAGTCAATGTGAAGAGCTCCTGGAGATAGGTAGGTGCTCTACCAAGAACACATTGCCAGACAATAGATGAGACTCTATAATTGATGCGCTGCTGGACCGGGAGCCAGTGAAGGACATCGCGCATAAAGGCAGAGATGTGGCCAAACTTAGGTACACCACCAATTAAGCGAGCAGCCGCCCGCAACACGCCTTCCAAAGGATGCAAGCGGATCTGTTGTAGTCCACAGTAGAGCGAAGAGCAGTAGTCCAAACGATTAAGAATAAAGGCGTGGACCAGAGTGACATCAAAGGCCGTTGACGACAATACAGAAAATATACAATACAATCAGAAAAAGAAACTTATAGCATCCGAACGACACCATTAAAGATGTCAAAACGGAGCTTTACAATTTCACTAATATTCAATATTTTGCAACATAAATCGGTAAATAACTCATTTGCAATGGAAGTGTTGCAATATGGTAATGAGCTGTAATATGCCCAACATAATCTTTGTCGGCGGCAACGGCCTATGTTGTCATAAGCTGCCGTTAAACTGTGGATCCATCAAGTGTTGCAAAGCTGGTTATTGAATAAATATGTTATGCCATATTAGTAGTTAAGATTTCAATTGCATAACATGTAAATGTACAGCGCAGTGCGTTTGTCAGGCGCTTATTAAAGAACAGATATTATTATTATTATTATTATTATTATTATTATTATTATTATTATTATTATTATTATTATTATTATTATTATTATTATTATTATTATTATTATTATTATTATTATTATTATTATTATTATTATTATTATTATTATTATTATTATTATTATTATTATTATTATTATTATTATTATTATTATTATTATTATTATTATTATTATTATTATTATTATATCCGCACTCCGGTGTACATACATTTATACAGAGCATATCCAGTGATATTAAGTCATTGCAACGAAGGTAAGAACGAAAGAACAAAAACCCGGGAGCCAACATCTTAAAGTTTCAAGACGGCATTTCTTACAATCACACGTTTAATTAGTTTTTTTGGACTTTGACCTCCACTTTTTTTTAACAACAGTTTAACGTCGTCTTCTGATTTCTTTTTAAGTAAGCTAAGGACGACCTCAAAGACCACTGCAGTCGCCAGATGTCGTTACCATTTACTGCAATGAATGATATTAAGCTCAGTTTAGACACCTTTTAGTTGTTTACGTCAGACGCAATATATACCGCTGTGTTGTTCAATCGAAAGATTCTACCACCTCTATGTCATTGGTGTTGCATGAATTGGTTGGTGATCTGGTTTGATCGCCAGATAAAGTAGAGTGGAACATCAGACGAAGTCAGTCAAGTCCTTCAGCGCTCGCAGAAAGATTTCTCACGATAAGTTCGGTGTTGCATTTCTGCCTATGGTTATTTCTAGCTATTAACCCCTCTTCCACCTTTGCTTTTCTCAAAACCTTTTTCTTCTCTTTGGCCTTGCGCACTGGGAGCGCCTCTGAATGGTTCACCCTATGAGAGGCGCTTTATAAATGTTTGAATACAATACAATACAATACAATATGACAATGGAACGTGTTGCATCCAGATGTGTACAG
>JACEVL010002470.1:7500-15000 GCA_020284085.1 Aporrectodea caliginosa
AATGGCAAGCTTATAGTATCGTGGGCTCAAGGATTTATGCAGTATCATTGGGCATTCTGCTCGGAGGCCGGACGATACCAGGTTTTCTAATGACGACACTAACCCTGACCCTAACCGACCCTCACGACGCCAGTAAACTTACGCCCTATATCCTTCAGCCCCCGATACTATAAGCTTGTCGGTAGAATAATTATGCAAATGGAAGCTGGATCAACTAAAATAGTTTACCGTGAAACTACAAGTTCGCTTGTTCACAATAATTCTTCGCTTAAATAGAAGTGAGATTGATGAAAATATAAACTGCAGTTTCAAGGGATACCAATGAAAAATAATTTGGGGACCTAAACTGAAGGATATCATCCTACTTATGATGGATCGGAGCCTGTCTTTATCCTGCTGACGAGCAAACCCACTGTGTCATTACAAATATGATTAGCGTCGCCCTCCTCCAGAGTACGGGGAGTGACGAAGATAATTGAAAACTGCATGCCACAGTATGAAATGCAACTCTGATTTTACACACCTTTAATTAGATGCGTCATTCTAATATAATAATTATCAATCGGGTTCGATCGCTAGATCCGACTCCCACACATAGCCTAAGTAATTAATTCTTAATACTAATCGCGACACTAATCATCTTTGCTACGAAACAGCTTAATTAAAAAGCAATTAACAAATCAATTGTTTGATTACTGATAAGATAAAGTTTGCTTTGTTAAAATCTTTACCTTAGTGTTGACGCCAAAACGACCAAAATATGACCTTACAAAATCTCCTTTTCACACAGACTCTTCCGAAAACATGCCCAAAAACATGCCCTAATTTAATATGAAACCTTCCATCGTTTGACTAATCCAAGTAGACTCCTTTCTACTCCTTTCCTTTTTGTAACTTCTGAGTGAATGCATAATTTTTATGCCACAATAAGGTGTATTGTATTGTATTTGGCCATTACAAAGCGCTTCTCTCAGCAAAAGCCTTTCAGAAGAGCTCCCAGTGCCAGCAGCCTAGACGGAAGAGACCGGATTTTAGTTTAGAAAAAGATGAGGATAGACTACCTGAAAGGATGGCGGAGCGGACCGGTGGGGAAGTACATTCCACAGAGAAGGACCTATTTCAACGATGTCTACGTACAGCCCTGACAGCCAAAGATGTCATTATTATTATTATTGTTGTTATTATTATTATTATTATTATTATTATTATTATTATTATTATTATTATTATTATTATTATTATTATTATTATTATTTTTATTATTATTATTATTTTATGCCCTGAGGTATTCATTCCCCAGGGACTTAGAAATTATAAAAGTATTATTATCCTGAGGTACTTCATTCCCCAGGGACTTAGAAATTATAAAAGTATTATTATTATTATTATTATTATTATTATTATTATTATTATTATTATTATTATTATTATTATTATTATTATCGTCATCGTCATCGTCATCGTCATCGTCATCGTCATCGTCTTCGTCATCGTCATCGTCATCGTCATCGTCATCGTCATCGTCATCGTCATCGTCATCGTCATCGTCATCGTCATCGTCATCGTCATCGTCATCGTCATCGTCATCGTCATCGTCATCGTCATCGTCATCGTCATCGTCATCATCATCATCATCATCATCATCATCATCATCATCATCATCATCATCATCATTATTATTATTATTATTATTATTATTATTATTATTATTATTAAACGCTTAATTGCAAAGCTCTGCTTAAAAACCTTTAAATCGGTTTATTCCGACTCTATAATAATCTTCAGCTTTCGTTCAATCGGTAGATTTACACTGATCACTAATAAAAAGAAACAACTTCGGATAAAAGAAACAACTTCGGTGAAATTGTACAGAGGGTATTCCTATAGACATCGACGGTGTTTTTAGTCTCATTAGCCGTCGTTAAAATCTTGGATTCCCAATCCATACTTTGAATCATATATCCTACGCAACCGTTGTGGCGCTTTGGATAACATCTGGCACAGAGACCGAGAGGTACCGAGTTCGAGCCCCCGTTGGGCGGATATGCTTTGTAGGCTGCTATTAGCGCCGTTGTATTGTATTGCAAGCTGTCTGTTCTGTTAATAGTTAAGATTTCAATTGCATAACATGTAAATGTACAGCGCAGTGCGTTTGTCAGGCGCTTAATAAAGAATAGATATTATTATTATTATTATTAACTGAATGTTACAATAACATAAAGTCTACGTCAACGGCATATAGGCTACAGGATGTCGTTAAACCTTGAAAACTAGTATAATGTAAAGCTCTGCAAAGCATCTTTAAATCTCGTCTTTCTTATGTCAAATAGTAGGCCTACGTTGCATAACCACCTTCTCCAGATAATATCCATTCTTCCGCAGCACGTCACGCACGTGGTCGATATAATTATGAAAGCGTCATCTACTTAATAAATCAAAGGGTAGATTCATTTCCAATCCATCAGTCTCCAACATCCACTTGTTTGTCTTCCTCTCAGTCCATAATACCCTGAGGATCTGCCGTAGACACTCCATTCGAAACTGCATTGATTCTTCCCTCCTTATTCTTCCTATATTATAAACTATATTTCGCCACGAACGGGTAGCTCACAACATAGGCCTAATGAAACACAGATACAGAAGGTAGTTAACTCAAATTCAAAAATCGGGCACAAATATTTGCACGGAAGCCACCAATGCTACAGTATTGCGGTTCATTTAGTATTGTATTGTATTTGTTAATTCTATCGCGCCGTTTACAGCAGTAGCGCTCCCAGTGCCAGAACCCCTAGAGAAGAAGAAGGTTTTGAGGACAGAGAAGGCTATCACGAGGCAGCCTTATCTGTCGTGCAAACAAGGCATACAATTCGGTTAATATCTTGTTATTACCGAAGCTTAACTTTGATAAAAAGAATATTGATGGTCCAGCTCTCACAACCATACATTGACACTGGCCACACAACAACCTTCATACGTCGTATTTTTCTGATAAGTACGATGTTATAACTTTTCCATGCCTGTTTCTGTGCTGCCTCAATACATTGTCCCTTCGCATATCTTGACCGAATATCTTTATTATCCACACAGTGGCGTCAGTAATAAAGGCGGAAAGATATTGGAATCTGTTCCAACCGATTGCTTTGTATCCCCTCATTACACAAAGGGTATCATTTATTACCTAGTCTTCTCCGCATTAATCAATAGCTCCTATCTACTCCGTAGGTCCGTTCGTGGCGTAGGTCCAAACGACAATGAGTCATAACTGAGCGTTGCCCTCCTCCTTTTAGAGGCTTGGGACTGGCAACAGTCGAAATAAGTCTCTTAATAATAAACACGAATTTCGATTATAGTGAGTACTGTTATCGAAGGTGTGTGTGTGTGTATTTCCTTTTTAACGACTAGCTGTGTGGTAACAAAGACCATTAGCGTCGTCCTCCTCCTTAATCCAGGCTTGGGACTGGCACTATCAGAAAGCGAACAGTGGCGGAGTTAAAATTATCGAAGGAAAATGAGAATAAAATTATCGAAGGAAAATGAGAATAAAATTATTGAAAATGAGAATAAAATTATCGAAGGAAACTGAGAATAAAAGTATTATAAGGTCTGTGTTTACCTATATAAAGGTGTCTAAAATGAACCTAAGATAAATGTCTACATTAGTATTTTGCTCCATCTTTCGGCGACTAAGGCTCTTTATTTAACTTACAGTGACACAGAGACAGAGACAGAGACATACAGACAGAGACGGAGAGAGACAGAGACAGAGAGACAGAGAGAAAGAGAGAGACAGAGACAGAGAGAACCTGATTATGTACTCTGATTCGCCGCACAGACATACAGACAGACCAACGTCCACGGAGACAGACAGACGCGCAGAAAGACAGAGAGACAGAGAGACAGAGAGACAGCGGGCTGACGTACTGTAGATAGCCACAACTCGCACTGTGGTAGTGTCAGTCCCAAGACTGTAGAAAGGAAGAGAGCGACGCTCATTTAAAGTATTACTAACTTTCCTTCAATAGAGGTCGAAGCCAAAGCTTCTGGCAGCCCCCAGATGTCGTTAAATGCTAAATAATTATCTTAAACACAAAATGAATATAACTATGACATACAAAATAATCTAAATCTGTTTAAATCGCTTGTCTCCGGCTTGATACTTGTATGTTTCTATCTTTTTCACACTCTGATATCGTTATAAGTAAGCTAAGGACGACCTCAGAGACCCTTGCAGCCGCCAGATGTCGATGCCATGTGATGCGATCTCACATAATGAGGCTTATGTCGCATGCTCATAATTACGAGATATAGGCGATTTTCTCGCAAAAGGGGTCATCGGGTCGATTTTAACTTTTTTGCATTTTCGCTTAGTATGGCATCTCATCTTCATATTTTCTTAATTTTATAAGGAATTTCCGACGGCAAATATTAGTAATTAATTTTTATTTGAATTTATTCCAGCAATTTTTAAGTCAAAAGTTTACATTTTAGCCTGTTTTCGACGTCATGTTATGCCGGGTAATAACCTGACACCCCTACTGAAAATGGTATCGCCGGAAAGATCGCCCTTTCTAGTTTCTTAATATGGTCACATAAATTAGGCTAATGAATTATTATAGACGTACGATTGGTCGGATTATAATGAATAATAATACTTTTGTGCAAACTGTAGCTGCTAGGTCAGACACGTGATCAGAATTCTGCAGCCTCATTGGTTGAAACTTTGGCGCGTGACTGTTCCCTTTAAGTCTGTTGGCTAACAGGCTCAGTTTGACCTTCACCTTGTTGAAACTACTGGGTTTGAATGCGATGAAAATTCATAATATTCCATTAAAAATACTTTAAATGGTTTGAAAATGGATAGCGTAGAGTTTTGCACAATAGCTTAACAATATATGCAAACTGAACCTTTCAAATGTTGAGTTTCCGGCTGTTTGGCCGAATAATATAAGCGATTACTTCTATCAATCAGAGAAAAATCTTTAACCGCGATTTGCCGAAAATTCGTTCAGCAGGATTTGTCAACTACAAACAGTCATAACTTTGTCAAATGGCAGTCAATTTTTATAAATCATGGCTCATTTTAACCAGAATTATGTCTACTATCATAGTAGACCAAAACCTCAGTTTTGATTTTTCCCGACATAAGCCTCATTTTGTCAGATCGCCTTGGTTGCAGTAAATTTTACTGCAACCAATTAAATTAAGCTCAGTTTAGACACCTTTTAATCGGTTTCGTCAAAACCAATATATACCTCATTTTCGTTCAGTCGGAGGATCACAACGCGCCTTTGTAAATTCTGCTGTATGTAACTAGTGATGTGAAATGATTTTTTCTACAGGTGAAAAAATCTGCATTATATTTCACCGTCGTAAAAATGGTAAAATATGGTAAAAAATGATTAAAACGGTAATTGCTTAAAATATTAAATTTACACGTAGGCGCCGACTCCACAGGGGCAACAGAGACTTTCGCCCCAGTACTCGCCAATGTTCTGGGGCGAGAGTATAGTGTCGTCCCAGTACCTTTTTGGCCATTGGAACTATCAAAAATTCAAAATGCTTAATGAAACTCATTTATTTTTAGTTAACTCTCACAAACATACTGTTACATACATTGCCACTGGTCACACATCAGTCTTCGTAAGTTGTAGCTTTGTAACAAGCAAGATGTTCAAGATGTTCTGACTTTTCTATGCATGTTTCAGGGCCGCCCAATACATCGTTCCTTCCCTAATCTTGACCGAATATCTTTATTGCCCACACTGTGGCCTCAGTTATAAAGGAGAAAAGATATGAGAATCTTATCCAACCGATTGCCTTCGTTTTGTCTACATTAATCAGTAGTCCCTGTCTGCTCTGCATCGTCCGTCCAAATGATTCGCAGTCTTCTGAACCTCCCGTCATCGAATATCGCAAATTTGCTATTAATAATGAAATATGATTTGCTATTTGCAATGAAATTATGTATCAATAGTCCTTGTTTAACTATTTCCCGTAATTAGAAGAATTTAGCGATAGTAGCTTCAGGGTGCTTTTGACGACATTTTGTGACTTCCAGGGTGCTTTTGACGACATTTTGTGACTTCCAGGGTCATTGAAACTTACCTTACCTTTGCCGTGGGAATTGGCTGGCGATTGGTTGACAATGGCAAATAATTAGCAAATAATTACTGGTTGTTTCTGTTTAATAGTGTTGTGTCTTTACAAAGGTAATCATGTTCGCCCTCCTTCATTTAGGCTTGGGACTGGCACCACCAGAAAACGGCAGTTAATTAGTTGAAGATAGAGATTAAGATAATTCTAAATAATCTTATACACAACATGAATATATATGACTATGCCGTTAGATGTGTGTATGTTTCACCGTTTTCACAATCTGATAATTATTCATTATTCATTACGAAGATTAATTACGAAGATTTATATAGCGCCCCTTCAAGGTTGCTACTCAGGAGCATAGATATTTCCTCCTTCTCTACGCTCTACAGTCCTCTCTAGTAGCATCTCTACCTCTTTCTCTCACCTTAAAACCTTCCTTTTTCCTCAGAGTACCTCACACTGGGAGCGCTTCTGATAGGCTTATGCTATGAGAAGCGCTTTACAAATGATCAATTACAATACAATATTGTAATATGGAAGCTAAGGTCGACATAAAAGATCATTCCAGCCACCAGATGTCGTTATCATTTACTGCAACCGATTTTTAGTAATAATCCCACTTTATTCTTCTTCTTGCTAGAACGCTCTTTTTAGACACCTTTGAAACATTATCAAGCTGTGCTATATAAGCATGGAGGACTATGGCCTATTGGTTCTCATAATCATCATTAGCTGTATTTCCATTTAGATAATTGGCTCTGGAGGTAAATAGAAAGTTCTTGTATGATGAATTCTCTACTACTATTGTTTTGTGCTTTGTGTTATTGACTTGTGCGCGATTTCGTGTAGCTTGCGTATATTAGTCACATTAATTCCGTCATTACAAGCGACAGGTAGGCCTACCTAGCCTGGAAAAAGAGGGCGACGTCAAGCCATAAGATGTCGCTAAACCATGGAAACTAATCAGTCGCTAACTTCGAACTCCACCACCGCTTGTACTCTGGTAGTGCCAGTCCCAGGCCTGATGAAGAGGAGGGCGACGCTAACAATCCTGGTTATGGTACAGCGTTGTTAAAAAGAAACTATTGGTGCAATCGTCATATATATAATATATATTCGTTTAATGAGAAAACAATCTGACAAAAATGCAGAAATGCTTACATGAGAGATTGAATAGAAAATAAAACACAGAAGTAATAATAAGGTATAGTAATAATAATTTAATAAAGTAGCGGCAGCCATAAACAGGCGCCCAGTCCTCGTGATGGACTAGCAAGCAACCTGGAAGGCGCCATCCGTCAGGTAACTCAGGTTGATGATGTTAATAATGTTAGAGGTAATGGTGTGTTCATGGGTCACCGGTTGATGCTGCAAAGGTGTCGTATTCGAGGTATAACGGTA
>JACEVL010002471.1:0-18979 GCA_020284085.1 Aporrectodea caliginosa
TTTCGTTTGCATTCACGAAATACTTAAGCTAATACGCTAACCAATTGAGCTAAACGCGACAGCTGTAGCGCATGGTTATTAGCAGTCTAATGAACACTTTACTTGTCTCAAAACGGCGGTTACCTTGCATTATTACGTATCTAAATGTCTTTCTATCTAAGAGAGATTCTATACTTGTTTCATTATGTCTCGTTGCCTGTCTCCGAATCCGGATTCGGACCTCCTTTGACTGCCCTTACGAAAACCCTCAGACTTGACGCCGCGCTCGTGAATAAGCTGGTGTTTTGCGTTTGGCTTTCGGATGTCGCTTTAGAAGTTGGGAAATTACGGTTAAGATTATGATATCTGAGTGACTGGCATGCTGAAAGACGACACCGCAATGCTATAGTTCCGCAATTTCAACCAGAGATTTTTACACATAGCCTAGGCCTATTACTTTTACGGTCTAGAGACCGTAGATCTAGCACACAAAGAAAGTGAGGGCAAAATTAGCGTCATTCACGGTAAAATGACCGTGAAAAACTTCTACGGCGAAAAACCTTCAAAATTTACAGTAAAAGACATTCATTTGACGGTAATTTCTAACAGTGCAGGTCTACATTGTTTAAAAGTGGTTTATGTGTTCCTTCCTTCCTAATAATCTCCAGTCGACATGGCCTATTTGGTTCATTCTCCCTTAATGTTAGGGTCTCCAATAACTCTACACCACAAGCAGTATATTTCAATGGATTTATTAGACACTCCCTACAGTACCAGGTGTTTTGTGAGGTAACTTCAGTTATGTTACTTGTACAAGTAGGATGACATTTCTTAGAACATCCTAAGCAGATTAGAGCCACGTCCACTTGTCCTAGCTCGAGTGTGCACACGCAGCAGAGGTCTAAAACAGCCACAGATTGGGCTATATTCAAACTAAAAAAACACGAGAAAAAACCACACAAAAACCACAAAAAACACACAGGATCTACCAATAATCCCGAGGTCTAGATTCAACTTAACCCAGGAGAAAAAGGAAAAGAAGAAACATTAAGAAACATTAATGTGCAAATATCACGTGTGCTCAAAAAATGAGAAAATGAGAAGATAACAGCAGAACTAAGCCTTAAATAAAAAACAAGAATCAATCGTTGCTGTATAATAACAAATAACTATCTATGTACATCACTCCATCCTTAAAAGAGGAGAAAACGAAGAGACATCAGTGAGCAGCCCAAATCAGAGTCCAGAATCCGGCAGAACCACATAGTGTTGAATGATAACCACTCCTCTACCCTTACTGACCCAAGTCTACAATCCAACCAGGAATCTATGTGGAGCTTCTGTCGACATAGGAAAGCCAGTTCTAGAGTCACTAAATTAAATTCAGCAATTAACCAAGGAGCAAAAGTTGTCTAGGGGTGGCAACGTTGATGTCCAACACCTCATGGCTCTCGGATTCGAACCTGTCCAACAACTGCCAGTGGATTAGAAGTGACCAGATAGACTCATTAAACTATGATAATTGAACCATGATCGTCAGAACAAGATCTAGTAGTGATGGCCAATCACAACCAAGGCCAAAGCCAAGTCAAAAACTCTGATGCAGTGTTGGCTAATCACAACCAAAGCCAACTCAGGACCTCACATATAGCGAACAAGCACAAAGACAGTTTAGCGAACAAGCACAAAGACAGTCAACTTCTTTCATCAACCAGCTAATGTTCTGCTCTACTCTTGTATAGGCATATTACTAAGTAGGAGCAGTCGGTTCAGGTTGAAGTGAATGTGGTGTAACCTAGGTCACAACCAGATAAGACTAGCTAAGGACAATACAAGGTAGAATATCGACCGCGTCAAATGCCTCGTTTGAATCAAACAGAGTCAAAGCGTATACAACTGAACACCATCCACGGCGCCGTATGTTTTCGAAAGCAGGCGAGTAATGAAGGACTTAGAGAAGTGACTTCCACAAAATTTCATAGCAGCATCTTGAGCAACTGAACAGGTAGTAACTTTTGAGCTGAGATGTCACGTTCGACATTTTAGGTACACACACGGGAAAAAATTGAAACTAGCACACTTTGCAGTGCCAATCTAAAACATTGACTCTTCTAGTTCAGTTAATTTGTAAATTGCAAATACTGACATGTATGTAAAATTGCTCAGTTTAACCCCGAGTTTCAACCTTTCCAATGCGATGATCCTGAAATTGCTTTTGAATTGAAACCGCGCTTCAACCTTTCCCAAACGACAGTCCTGAGGAAAAGAGGAAGATTTGGCACCAACCTTTCTTCTGAAATACACGATCGTAGACGTCTGTATCTGGCGATCAAAGCTGATTCTCGACGATCGGTGCAATGAAGCGGAACCGTCAGTTGAAGAGTCGACGTAGGAAGGAACCTGTCCTAGCCTTTGGAGAGACGCTGCTTATATGCCATCCTTCGCAGACTGATTGAACCTCGCAGGTGGCATCTGCCACGTCATACTAAGATGACAAGTGTATTGGAAACTACACAATCACTTCGCAACATCAGCATCGTAATCATCTATCAATGATAACACGAACACTAATTGTTCTGTTTTGAGGAAGCGCTGTTTAAACATTCATAAATGTATGCTTTATTTGTTATAATATTAATACGAAAGTCCTTTACAACGACCCCATAACTTAATATCCATGAAGTTAGAATTGACTGGCCACGTCATTCTAGGAAAACAAAATTTAATGTCACCAACAGGCAACAGAGTACATGAAACTGCACAGTCACTCTGCATCATCATCATCATCATCGTCGTCGTCGTCATCATCATTCTGCCTTGACGAAGCGGTCATGCATAAAATGGTGCTCTGCTATTAGTTTCGAAGTAGCTCTTTTAAAAGTTGGGGTCTACGATTATGATTACGGTCATCGTCGTTGTTGTTGTGATTGTCGTCGTCATCATCTGTCTATTTTTAGATATAAAGCGCGAAAAAGTGGTTAAACTTTTTTCATTTGTGCGATATTTGTCACAGTATTAATATGAGAGTCATTACAAGTTACAACGACACCGCTACTATGCTATTTATGAAGTTAGCGCTCCTGAATAAGCTGGTGCCCTGCGCTTGGATTCCGAGAGGCGCTTTAGAAGTTTGAAGTTTACTATTACGATTACGAAGTTGAGAATTAACAGGTGCTTCTTGCAAAAAACAAACATTAGCATTATACGAAAACAATTTAGGATACAACTGTGATTCTGATAGCAAAGATTAATTAGAATGTTTGTGCTACGTCAGCCTTTATTGAGTTGAATTTCATTGTTTTAAAAACAATCTTCTATATCATCCTTACTATCAGCTTCAAAACATGTTAATTTAGCATCGTTCATGCTGAATGAACTCAAAGCCAGGTGCGAATGCTCATGAAACAATCGCTCTGGAACAAACGCACTTAACGGCTTAACTACATGTGCTGAACATTTCTATAGCGCCTCTCTTGTGCCACGTAGGCAACAACCTTTTGTGGCTCCTCACGCAGGTGAACGTTATGCCATCAGTCAGCTGATGGATGGGGGAATTCGTTGGATGGGGGCGTGAGCCCGCCACTGGAGACCATTCTACATTTCTGTGCGTGCATGGTGGAAAGATTTCCTTTGTTAACGACGCCTAGTATCTTATGGGGTAACACAGAAAGTGTCTCTGTTTCTTTTATAAATACGTGCGTTATATAAATTTCTAACTTTAGTTACAATATGTATGTATGCATGTGTACTTATTCAGTAGCTAGTCCTTCAGTGTTGGTCTGCACATCGGGCGACGCAAGCAGTCGTCCGTCCTTGTCCATGACATCCTCAAGGACCCCAAAGTCGTCTCTCATGGTCTCCGGTCAATTCTTCCGTCGTCTTTCCCTTCTCCTTGTCTCTTCAAGAGTCCAGGTCATCACTCCGTTGGCTGTTCTACCCTTGTCCATAAGAACCAGATGCCCTACCCATCTCATGTATGTATAGAAATGTATGCATATATTAATGCATGCATGCATGTATGTATGTATGTATGTATGTATGTATGTACGTACATACATACATATTATACATACATACATAGCAAAAACAAAACAAGCTAATTAATCTTTGCTATCAGAATCACAGTTGTATATTAAATTGTTTTCGTATAATGCTAATGTTTGTTTTTTGCAAGAAGCACCTGTTAATTCTCAACTTCATGAGCCTTCGCATGTATGTATGTATGTATGTATGTATGTATGTATGTATGTATGTATGTATGTATGTATGTATGTATGTATGTATGTATGTATGTATGTATGTATGTATGTATGTATGTATGTATGTATGTATGTATGTATGTATGTATGTATGTATGTATTTATGTATGTAATATGTATGTATGTATGTACATGTATGTATGTATGTATGTATGTGTGTATGTATGTATGCATGTATGTATGTGTGTATGTACGATTGTTGTTTCAATAGAGACCCGATCTGGGAAGAGACGTCTATGACATGATTCAAACATGACCGTTTATAGATTTACTTATTTTGCCATTGACACTGAGTGTTGTTAAAGACTCACGAAGGACAGCGTTGAAAGGGAAATAATGAAGATACCACTTTTAAAAGTAAGAACTGAAACATTATAGACGTGTGACGAAGTGACCGTTTAGCAGGGATGAGCCGATTATCCGTTCCTAAATCGGATCGGGCCGGATTTTGCACTAATCGGCATTAATCGGAATCGGCGATCACAGGACTACCTATCCAAATACCAAAAAGTAATATTTTTGACCAAAAGCAATTTCTTTTTTCATTAATACAGAAGTAGTAACCTGTTTTTGCGAGCTCCTGCGGTAATCTTTAATCTTTAATTAATTGAAAGTCCGTATAAATGATAAAATTGTTACTCGACGTGTCAAAAAAATGGCGGACAGTCAGGTTTTTTCTTATGCCACGCGGTTTCAAACTTTAAAATGTTAATTTCTTTTAAATAGTTCAGTGCATAAACTCTCATTGGAATCACACCTAGCGAGAATATACAAAAAAAAATTCACTTATGTTTTATTAACTATTCGGATCAGAATCGGCGAAAATAGCAGGCCAAATATCCAGAATCGGAAATCGGTAAAAATGCCAATCGGCTCATCCCTATCGTTTAGTCGAGTGGTTGGTCATATATACGCAGAAATCTGTAGAAAACTAGAACACTGGTCAACAGCCTTCTCTGTAGAATGGTTGTGGAAAGTCGCATCCTAATACACGATTCATCGGTCACGGTTGAAGTTCATGTAGTGTTTCACAGCTAAGATCAACCTCGCGTGAGGCGAATCCTCTATAGTAACTCTAGTTCCTCTCATCTGGAGTTAACTACATGATGGCTGACCACCATGCATCTAATACATATGATTGCTGATGACATTTCTAGATCTATCTGCATTCTTGAACGTCTGATACTCTCACTGCTGTTCTATCTTTCTATCTATGAAATTTATATAGCGCCCCTTCAAGGTTACTACTCAGAAGCGCTCCCGACCCAGGCCCGGTCAAAAAGGAGGGTGTTAAGTAATTTATAAAAAGAACCAGAGAAGTCTCGCGGAAGAGAACGCAGGTCAGAGGGGAGACTTCCAAAGAGAAGAACCCACTATCGAGAAAGCCCGATGCTGTCTGATGGCAGAGCGAGCATGCGGAACCATAAAGTCACCTCTAGAGGCCGAGCGCAGAGATCGGCGACCAGAGCAGGCCGAAGTCAAAGTGAAGAGCTCCTGGAGATAGGTAGGTAGGTGCTCTACCCAGAACACAGTGCCAGACAATAGATGAGACTCTATAATGGATGCGCTGCTGGACCGGGAGCCAGTGAAGAACATCACGCATAAAGGCAGAGATGTGGCCAAACCCAGGGACACCACATATTATGCTGTTCTTAAAAAGAGTTGGGCTATAATGATTTTTGACCGGTTCAGGTTTAGCTGGCTGTAAAATCTCAGTTGCAAGACACGAGGTGAATTTGCTGTTCCCTATGCATGCATTTGCGACGTCGTGGCTATTCAGTGGTTGAGTCATCTCTCTGGGAGAGGTATCTTTCTCGTTATATGCGTACATATGCAACGGCAGGGACAACTTAAAACTGTTCTGTTTTGTCAGTTTGGATTGAAAGCGACTCTGACTAGACATTACCAAAGAGGCACTAATAGACGCCGTAAATGAATGAATGAATGAATGTATGTCAATTACTCAATCAATAAAGCAATCATACGAACAGCCCGTCGGTCGCTCGCTGAATCAGTGAGTCAATCAATCAGTTCATGATATGTACATATCAATGAATAATATAAATAAATATAAATGTCCTTTAATGCATGCACTGAGCGATCACAGAAGTCTGGCCTGAATGTTTGTTGGTCATATGAAATAGGAGTAGGCTAACGTATCTGGGTAAATAAATTAGCCTATATCATTTAGGCTCTGAATAAAGCTTTAAATTGCAAAATGAACAATAGGTCTTGAGTCAAAGTCGTGGGCGGTCCTCTGGCATAGATGTCATACAGGTACACCATACTACTGTAATGAGAAGCAAAGTGGTGTTAAATGAGGCGCAAAAGTATAGCCACTGGCAGCTCATGTTGAAAAAGGCCTATATATAAAAAAGCCACTGTCATTTTATTGTCAGCACAAATGTACATATATAAAACCTACATGTTTTCAGTTCATATTGGACCTCTATTGGTTCATCTCCACTGAATTTCTACATCTTTAGATATCTTGTCATTCAGAGAACAAGCTGTCCACAGTGCAGGTCATGTGTCCTTTATTTGCATTTCCAAAATCTTCAAAGGATTAGGAGGCTAAATATAGTGTAAAGTGTCTAAAATTATATATCTCTTTGTATCCGGATTTCGTTTTCCGTGGGTCCAACGATTCGTTGTTTAATCTCACTTTAATTCCTCGATTTTCTGTTGTTCGATGAAGAAATATTTAATGAGCGATGGAAGAATGGCCCTTGTTTTAATCAATGGGAGGTTTTATTCACATAGAAAGAAAAATTGGATTCTATATTATGTCCAAATCGACTTATTGCCTTCATATAGCAATTAAAAACTGTTCTATCAAAACTCAGGAGGGAACGAAACGCTGGCTCCAAGATCAATGTGATGCATCTGGTAGTCTCCAAAATCCGTGCGTCGACGCCCGTTGGTCCTGGTACAAGTGATACACCCGGCATTTCTGGTCGGAGTTCGACTCTTTTCGATGTCGCGTTCATCTGCCACGAATATTTGAAAAACACTCACCGAAATAACCGATGTTGGTAACATCCGCATTATCATGATCAGGCTACTATGATGATGATGATGATGACGAATGACGACGACGACGACGACGATGATGATGATGATGATGATGATGATGATGATGATGATGATGATGATGATGATGATGATGATGATGATGATGATGATGATGATGATGATGATGATGATGATGATGATCATCATCATCATCATCATCATCATCATCATCATCATCATCATCATCATCATCATCATCATCATCATCATCATCATCATTCATTACTATTGTAAGCATTACTGTCGTAATCACAATCTATTCATAATGATATCGTTATCATTTTTATCATCATCAAACCATACCCATAATCATCATAATCATTGAATGAATCATAATGATAATTATAACAATCATCTATGTCGTCATACAAAGCCTACCTCTTTCTAATTGCTTATCCGCCGTAGTCTGACTCTTTGTCTCTTACGGACTGATCTTCTGGATGTTGACCTGATTACGGCTTGGTTGATGCCTTGTGCATTAGACACCGGCGCAATTTAAGTTGCTAATCATATTACATTACATTACATAACACACATCTTCATCTCAGCAGTATTATAATTGTAATTATCGTCATCGTCGTCAGGCAGTCACAATGCCCCATGTTGTTCAACATATATGTCGAGCAGCCAGCCAGCCAGCCAGTCAGCAAGTCAGTCAGTCAGCAAGCCAGTCAGTCAGCAAGCCAGTCATTCAGTCACTTAATATTTAAGCTGCCCACCGGAAACCCAAATGCGGGCACGTGACCTCGTCAGATACGGAGACAAGTAATGCAAAAGATGCACAAGATGCCATTCTGTCTATTTTTCTTCCGGCGGAAAGAGGAATGCAGTCTTAGACTCACGTCACACTTTAAATAAAGCTCTATGCTGAACTTATATCTCCAGTCATAAATTCAAAGTTACTAAGTTTCACAACCTGGGTTCAACCTTAAAACCTCTATCTTCACCAGCCTCGTCTCATGCTGACTTTCAAGAATTGTAACTGCTCGATGAGATCCTCTTACTGTCTCAATTCACACTATATACCGAAAAAACAAGGACAGAGTTCTTCCTGGTGAGTTTTCCGTTGTTTTTCTCAGACCATGCAACGCTCCTGCTCTTCCAGGAAACGTTCCGTGTGCACAATCTGTGTTGGTCTTTGCGTATCAATTAAAAATCCACCTTTTCTTGGACTGGATTCCTCCGGAGGCTGCTCCTGGGTCTACTCGGATTGTCTCTAGGCTTTTGATCGGTTTTACCTTCGAATTTGATCTAACCACAACGACTTAACTTAGCAAAGACCAGAGTTGTATTGTCTCGAGACACTGTCTCGGTCTCGAGACGTCTCGAGACAGGTTTTTTGATGTCTCGGTCTCGGTCTCGGTCTCGGACCCCACTGTCTCGGTCTCGGTCTCGGTCTCGAGATCATTTTTTGACTTTTTGGAAACTGTCTCGAAGCGAAAGTCTTGTCTTTTTGGAAACTGTCTCGAAACGAAAGTCTTGTATTTTGTTCGGAACTTCGTACAGTATTGCGCTCTAAAATTGTCTTGTGCCGAACGGATAACTAGTTAATCGGAGGTGCCAAACAGACAGGAAGTTTCAAGAAGCGGTGTTTCTGGTATTAAGATTTAAGAGTATTGAAAAAAAGTCTTAAGTTTGCACTTTCGGTCCAAAATTTCCAAATATCTTAAAATGTCTCATAAAAACCTGAAATCGTGAAATTTGCATTCCGCAGTTTGAAATCAATGAAAAACAAAATAAATGGCATACCGTTCGTCGATTGTGTAAAGCCAACATAAGCGAAACGCTTGGAACAACATCTAGTTTCTCAAGGTGAGTGATGTGACTTATGTTGCTAAATCGCTAATAGGCCTAGGGTAGACCTGGGAGTCACTTTGGTCAGCCAATCTGACCCCACTTGACCCTAAAGTGACTTGAGGTCGACTTGAAACCTCGCAGCAATTTGCCTGCTTTCTACCGCCTTCTCAAGTCTTCTTCTCTGTTTAGCCGTGGCTGGGCTGGGAGCGCCTCTGAGTAGGTTCCTTGAAGGGGCGCTATATAAATTATCGGAATGAATGTCAATTGCTGCGAGGTTTGTATGTATGCATGCATGCATGCAAGTATGTGTCTATGTACAATATGTTCAGATAACGAAGCTCTGCTATCACAGTTCGTTGCTGTGTGTGTGTGTGTGTGACTGTGTGTGTGTGTGTGTGTGTGTGTGTGTGTGTGTGTGTGTGTGTGTGTGTGTGTGTGTGTGTATGTTTGTGTGTCTTTACCCTTCGTCAAAATCATAATTATAGTGTAACTGTATTTTGTGGCTCCTACTTTCCACATGCCATGTCCGTCCATCCTGTCCACCTTCCACTCTTTTTCGCTTCATGCGACAAAAGGCGCGTGTCAAGTTTAATGGAAAATTTCCTTCTGAATTAGGCGCTGAAACATCTGAATTTCCAGTGGATGACTGCATGTCATCAAAGGACGTCCCATATGTATTCAGGCTATGCATATTACTTAATATAGCGATTTTTAATTGGTGCTGTGATTAGTAACTTTTGTTGCGCCGGTGTCTGATGCCCAAAGTGCTAACCGATGAGGCGCCAAAACCAAACTGTAATGAGATGAATATCTCTATATTTCCATTGAAAGTCTTAGTGCAATGACACACCAAATACTAAATTCAAATACGAAGTGGTATATTTGTATACACATTTGTATATTTATGATTTTAATAGGTATGTATATGTATACATTTAAGTGTGCATTTATATGCATGTGTGTATGCATATAGCGGGATCTTTGATCCCTTCAGGGCCTTCCCTTGTGGCATTCAACAATCCATACTTAAAAGTGCAATCTGATTTGTAATATTATTGTTTATTGTTGTTTTGCTACAAATAGACGATTGGTTGAAAATAAACGATTGATATATGAAAGTATGCACGTATGTTCAATTGACAAAGGTCTGCTAATCATGTTAAGGACCATGTTTGTTGCGCCCGCCCAACCAGTCTCGTCCAACTCACAATAGGTCCGCATATACAAATGTACTCGATTTTATATATCGACCTCATGGCCTCGAGCCAGACCATTTTCGATGAATTGACCCTTCATCACCGTTGCTCGTTTGAACAGGCGCCACGCCATGTAAGGTCCCCATGCTCGGATAGTGCTAGCCCGAGACTTAAATCTCTGAGATAAGCCACCTTCGGGACGCGAACTGTGATCTGCACGCTCTCTAACACAGAGAAGTATGGGACGCAGCCTACGCTCTAAGCCTCTAACCAATCTAGCTGAGTGGGCCAGTATATCATGGTTTGCACTTGTAGCGCCTAGATATCATGACCACTTCTGGATCTTTGCGATACCCTCGACTCAGACATGAGTCAAAAGTGACTGTTTTCAGATTTATTGATTTATTTGGACACTGAGTGAGGAACCAAGCAGGACGTTGTTGAAAAAAAGGACAGTTCCCGAAGTGATACTTGAAGCTCAATGTACGCTCGAGGAAGAGACCGTTTGGTTAGGTGTTCGGTCGTAATGCAGAACGACGCACGAGAAGAAAGGAGAGACAACACTGGAAGCAATCAGCGCAATCATGGATCGAGACTCAAGAAAATTGTAGTAGACGCTCAATAGCATTCTCTGAGATTCCTCAATGGTGCTTCCTAAGAGAAGCTGCATCGTTCACGGCCGTGAAGTTCGTGTAGTATATCACAGCTAAGATCAACTCCGTGTGTTATGAGATGTCCAGCGCCGCACTCAATGTGGCATGTCGTAAGGCTCCCTTTCTTTTCCGACCACTGTAGGGATCTGGGGTAATTGAGATTTGTAACTAATTAATTGGAATTAGCATTAGTTCTAATTCACAATTCGAATTTGAACTTTCATTTTTAGGATAACTAATTAATCAGAATTAGAATTAGCACTCAATCAATTAATTAGAAGTAGTTGCTGACATCTGAATGCAAAACGACATGAAAATATTTGGCTTCAATCTATTAATATTTCGAATTATGACCAAACTCAAATTTCAATGGTTTTCATCTAATTTCGTCTTTTTACCGTGGAAAATATTTATATTTACATGAGATCGGAGTTGCACTTTGGAATAATCGTGAGTTCCAAAGTATTGTCTTCAAGTCTTTTTCTTGAATAATTTGCAACACCAAATTCTCGCTCCATTGATGTTGACGCTAAGCTCATATTATTTTCTTACTTGAAGCTAAGAATGTTATTGCCAAAATAGGCACTTTCGAATTAATTTTACGTTACTGATGGATTCGTTTATGTAGGCCCTACTGAAATTGTTCGCAAACTCACGTCATAACTAAAGGCAAATCTTCCTTCAAAGAGATCATAAAAAACTAAAAACTCAGAATATTGGTTGATGTTTATTAGTTAGATGAAAGTATCCACCAAAAAGTAAGGAAATATGTAGGCAAGGTAATTATGAAGCTAATTATGAAATTTTAATTAACATTAGACGACTTTTAATTAGAATTAAAATTAGCAAATTTTTTACTAATTAATTAGAATTAAGATTAGCTTCCAAGCTAAGTAATTAGTTTCTAATTAATGAGTTTCTTATTCATTAGTTTCTAATTCATTTGTTTCTAATTCGTTAGTTTCTTATTCATTTGGTACCCATCACTGTTTCCCGCAATAACTCGATTTCAATTTCAGAGCTGGCAGTTGGGGCCTACGAATGCAATCGTAATCGTAATCGTAATCGTAATCTCCAAACTTCTAAAGCGCCACTCGAAAGCCAAGCGCAGGGCACCAGCTTATTCACGAGCGCTGCGTCTAATCAGAGGGGTTGTCCAAAAGAGTAGTCCGAGGGAGGTCCGAGTCCGGTTTCCAGGGGATCAGAGAGGGCACAGCAGATGTTAAGGCGGGTGTCTTTTAGGTCGAAGATTGGAAGGTACAGGATCAGATGAGTCAGGATAAGAGTTCTTGAAAAGCAGAGACTTTAGTTTCGAGTGGAAAGCCTTGGGGTGATGGATAGAGGAGCCTGAGGCAGATGATGGTGGATGATTGGCGATGATGGTGGAGGAACCGAAAAAGTGCGGAATTCAGGAGGTAGATCGTTCCAGAGACGCGGCGCAGTGTTGGATATTGCTCGGTTGGAGAACTTGAGATGAGTAGTGACCGGGGGTCTAGAAAGAGTGAGAACGGAGGATGATCGGGTAGAACGGGTTGGCTGGATGGTGAAGAGTTCGCGGAGATATCTGGGCTGGGAGTGTTGTAGGGAGTTGTAGGTTAGTGATAGGACTTTGAAGTGAATTCGCTCTGGGATTTTTAACCAATGGAGTGATTTGAGGATTGAGTGATGTGATGATGCTTGGGCGTTCTGGTGACGGCTCTGGCTAATGAGTTTTGGATGAGCTGCAGACGCTTTAGTTGGGTGGCTTCAAGGTTGAGAAAGAGGGAATTGCAATAGTCGAGCTTTGAGTGGACAATGGAGGTAGCAATGGTGGAGGCAGTTTTGAAGTCGAGCATGGGTCGGATGCGGCGGAGGTCACGAATGTGCATGAAGCAGGAGCGCGAGAGGTTGGAGATGTGATTAGAGAAGGAGAGATGTGGATCAAAAGTAACACCAAGATTGCGGACAGGGGCATCAGAGGTGAAGGTAAGAGATGAAGAGTTAGTAGATAGGTGTATTGAAAGGTCAGGTATTTTCTTGATTTGGTCAGGAAGGCCGAGGATGATGAATTCTGTTTTGGAAGGGTTGAGGCAAAGCAGGTTGGACGACATCCATTGAGAGACTAGGTTAACCACATTGAGTAGTTTTGCAATGGAAGTAGAAAAAGAGCTGGGGGAGAAGGATATGTAGAGTTGGGTGTCGTCTGCGTAGAGATGGTGGTCAACAGAAGAGGATTTTATGAGATGGCTTAATGGTGTAGTGTACAGAATGAAGAGCAGTGTGTCTAGGGTCTACGACGACCTTAAAACGGCCATGGAGAGTCCTAAATGTACTATCGATGTTTTCTATTCATATTGGATTTCCATAGCCTCTCTACCTTCAGTTCATATTGGATCTCTTTGATCTCTCTCTTCAATTCATAGCGGATCTCTATGATCTCTCTCTTCAGTTCATCGTGGTTCTCTAGGCACTCTTGCATTCGTGAGCCCCAACTGCCCGTTCTTAAATTAAAGGCGAGTTAATGCGGGAAACAGTGATGGGTAACTAATTAATCATAAATTAATTAATTAGCTAATTAATTAGATTGGTAGCTAAATTCTAATTCTAATTAATTAGTAACAAAAATGTTGCTAATTCTAATTAAATTACTAATTAAAAGTTGTCTAAATCTAATTAAAATTCCATAATTAGCTTCATAGTTACTTTGCCTACATATTTCTTTACTTGCTTTTTGCTCGATGCTTCCATGTGACTAATAAACATCAACCAATTTACTTGAGTTTTTAGTTTTTTTATGATATCTTTCAAGAAAGAATTGCCTTTTGTTATGACTTATGAGATGTGTTTATAAAAAATTTCAGTAGAGCATACATAAAAGAATCCAACAGTAAAGTAAAATTAATTGGAAAGTGTCTGTTTTAGCAATTACATTCTAAGCTTCTAGTAAGAAAATAATATGAGATTTCTCAGCGTTTTCCAGCTGCATCTGAAACATTATGTTGTAAGAATTTGCTTTTGCAAGATTTGTTACAAATGAGCAAAGAAACAGGCTCGAAGACAATACTTTAGAACTCATGATAATTCCAATGTGCAAGTCCGATCTCAAATAAATATAAACATGTTCCACAGTAATAAGAAGAAACTGGATAAAGATCATTGAAATTTGAGTTTCATCATAATCTGAAATATTTGCCTAATAGATTGAACGCTTAACTGGCAAAAGAAAATTTTTGAGTCGTTTGTATTCTGACGCCAGCAACTAATTCTAGTTAATTAGTTTAGCGTTAATTCTAATTCTAATTAATTAGCTTAGTTATCCAAAAAATGGTAATGCTAATTATGAAATTCGAAGTAATGCTAATTCTAATTAATTTGTTAAGAAATCTTAATTAGCCTATATATACCCATCACTGGCGGGCAAATGACATTTGAAGACGTTATAAGTGATCTTGCTAATGCAAATTAAGATCGAGCCATAATTTAAAAGTTCACATAGTTTATATTATGCTGTTGCACAGCGTAACTTAACTTTTCATTAATAAGCGAGGCGCGGTGGTGTAGGGGTATGTTCGGTGCCTTGCAGCCGGAGGGTTGCGAGTTCGAATCCACCTCAAGCCGCCGCGTAGGGACCCTGGGCAAGTCCTTCACTAGCAATTGCTCATGCGCTTCGGCGTGAAACTCCGATTCAGTGTCCGCGCTGTAGTCGGGACCGCCTCTGACTGAGTAGAAATCTTGAAGGGGCGCTGTATAAATATCTGAAATGAATGAATGAATAAAAAGTTAACTTGTTTCAGTACAATTATAAAAATTATTAAAGTAGAATTTGAAATTTCTTTCATTTTCGTGTCAAATTCAACCATTAAAATTATTTTTCAATATCTCATTTTCAGACTTTCGTGGTCCCCTAAAATGTTCGTGGGCCCTAGGCACAGTGCCTACTGTGCCTAGTGGATAAAACGGCTCTGTCTCTATGATCTCTCTCTTCAATTCATATTGGTTCTCTGTGATCTCTTTCTTGAGTTCATATTAGATCTCTATGATCTCTTTCTTGAGTTCATATTGGTTCTCTATGATCTCTTTCTTGAGTTCATATTGGATCTCTGTGATCTCTCTCTTCAGTTCATATTGGATCTCTATGATCTCTTTCTTGAGTTTATATTGGATATCTATGATCTCTTTCTTGAGTTTATATTGGATCTCTATGATCTCTTTCTTGAGTTCATGTTGGGCATAATTAATGCTGAATTTAAGTATTTCTAAATGTTTTCATACAAGAAATTAACCGTGAACAGTGATATGTCTTTTATTTACATTTCAAAAACTTTTAACTTTTGAAATGTAACTTCGATAATCTTAAATCGCATAACAGCTGAAGGTTCTTGTGTTCGGATTTCGGTTCCTATTGATCTGATGCTGAGTCTCACTTTAATATCTTTATCGTAGAATTGTTCGATGAAGAAAGTGTGCGTTGAATGTATGGCGCCTGCTTTGGTTATCACTGCTCGTAATCGTCAATCCTGATCACTTCGAATGGCATTTCCTCAAGTGTTATCATATTGTTTGCTCGTACCCACGCCTCGCACTCGAAATCGTTTCTAGTAGATATCAGACGTCGGCGAAACTCTGGATGAAAGGTCAAACTCTTGCACTTGAAATTCTCTCCAGTCTCTGCATTGACGCCAGATTTGTCTGATCCGATTGTTACATCGAGATCTCTTTTATCGAGACGTTTTCTCCCTTTTGAAGTACGCATCCACTGACAGTTATATTAGAAAACAGTCCAAATCAACGATGTTGTTAACATTCTCATTATCACGATAATGGGCATTGTTATTAAGATCTAGCTGATCTTTACCATCGTTATCTTTACAGTCATAGTTGTAGTATAGGTTCATAGAATGGTTTCGTTATGATCGTCACCACTATTATCATTATAATCATTATACAAATAATAATGTTAATAATTGTTATCATTATTACTACCATTATTATGATGATAATTAATTATAATAATGATGATAATCACCATTATCATAATCATCATTATCAGCCGCAGCATGAACATCATCACCTTCGTACTTATTTTTACCGGCTGAGGTGGGGCGAGGAAACACGACCACTCTCCTGCACCGACTCTGGTTTTCCAGGGCTCCCATGTATTCTGACACGAAGTGCTAATTAGTTACAAACTTGGAGCACGTAAGTAGTTACTTAGTTTTAGTTTACTTTATCATTAGAATGCAGTAAACCGCTGAATGTGTTCAGGCTATGATGGTAACTTTTCAACTCAGGCAAGAAGCAACCTGGAAGATTTTCAACTTTCTCCCACAAAATCCAATTACTCGTTTCATTCATTAAAAAACCTTCTTGTTCCTTATAAGGCAAGTTTGATCATTAATTTGCAAATTGTTTTTGGAAAAATATCCGCATTAGACTTAAAATCCCCTCAAGTAGTTGGTAATGGAATCGGTATAATAAGTCAATAAGAACTCCTCTATGGGAAACGTGGTGCTGAGATCGTAGCAACATTCACCAAAGTTTGTTAGAGAATTCCAAGGACAGAGGTAACCTTTTGAACCTCCCAATATAAAACCTTACTCGTTATCTGACAACTGGAAGGAGGATTAACCATAATCGTAAACTTCAAATTTGCGAAGCACTTTATCAAAACAAAGAGCAGGGCACCAGCTTATTCACGAGTGCTGCGTCTTGTCATTGAGGTTGTGCTTAGATACTAAGTGAGGAACCAAGCTTGATTGCCGAAAGACCCAGTGGAGGAGGAGGCAGGAGAGAGCTGCTAACCCGGTTTCGTTTAGGACTTGAGTGAGAAAGGAAGGTGACGGAGTGGTTAGATCAGAGCAGGAATTCCTGTAGAGGTGAGACTTTAGTTTAGAACAGAAAGACTGAGAATGTTGAGCCTGAAAATTGAGGACTGAGTGCGAACCAGTTGGCATGGCATTTCATGGATGTCGCCCACTGGTCCACAAAAATACGGTGTTGAAGCGAAACCAAAAGACCGAATACAATACAATATACAATACAACTGTAATTTGATATTGCCCCCCATTACAAAGCTCAGAAGTGCACACACGACGAAGTCGCAGATACAATAATATTGCAGAGCAATTGTGAGTGAAGGACCTGCTTAAGGTCCCTACACAGGCCCGGACGAGGCTCGAACCCATACTCCCTGCGTTACAGGCCGACCGCTCTAACCAATCGACCACCGTGCCCCACCCCACGAATGCTTAATTGATGAATGGGAGTTTCGAAGTATCAAACTGGCTCGATTTGCCGTTACTCCATTGCATCTGCCTCGCGGAGTCGTAAGAACCAACCCATACTGCATCCTTGCATTCGTTTACAAAAATAGCATACTGTAGATTAAAATATACGCTTGATCAATATGCTGAGCATCCTTACATAGAATCTGATGCCGAATGTGTAGCCAGGGCCTGGTCCACTTTGAGCACAGCATTCAACTGAGGGATAGGCAGCCAGGTGAAGCTTTACTTCGCTTGGCGTGACACGGATTTTGATCTCTATGGTCCCACAAAACACCAAAAGCGTTAAACCAACGAAGCAGGAGAACCAGAAGCGGTTGACCTCCATCTGCGAACAGAAATTTAACGACGTACAAAGCTGAAGCGCGCCCTATGAAACAAAAGTACAAAGACTGAATAGAACTGTATTCTTTCATTCATTCTATCATTCATTTTTTTACTCATTCGACCTATCTTTCATTTCACCGTTCATTTATTCTCTGCTCATTCATTTCTTTATTCAGTCATTCAAATCTGATCTGTGTCATTATTTATTATTATTATTATTATTATTATTAAATAAATTTATAACGCGCGCAAGGTCACACCGAAATGTGAATCTGAGGCGCGGATAGTAAGGCAAAAGTGAAGATGCACTTAGATTTCTAAATCCTTGAAAGCCAAGGAGAAATAGTGAGTTTTGAGCCGCTTTTGAAGGAAGGAAGTGAAGTTGAGCTACGAAGAGAATGTGGTAGTCTATTCCATTCCCTTGGAGCAGAGGCGTGGAATGCACGAGAGCCCATAACTGTTCTGCATTGTGGCTCAGCTAGAAGACCCGTACTTGATGATCGCAGGCAACGAGGAGGGATGTAAGGAGTTAGTAGTGCATGAATATAGGTAGGTGTGCTGGTACTGAGGGCTTTGTAGGTCAAACAGGCCAATTTAAATTTTATTCTGAATTCAACAGGAAGCCAATGCAGCTCGTGGAGTAGGACTGAGGAGCATGTTCGTAGTGGGACACGCATCACTACACGAGCTAAGGAGTTTTGGATTCGTTGCAGCCTTTTGAGTTCAAGGTTTGAGACACCCACAAAAAGGGAATTAGCATAATCAAGACGAGAGGATACAAGTGAACAGGCTATAGTTTGAGACATATTCTTTGTTAGAGCCGACCTGATGTGACGTATTGCCCTGATGTGATAGAAACAAGATTTACAAAGGTTTGTTATGTGTGGTCGGAATGTGAGCTTACTGTCCAGGGTTACCCCAAGTGTTTTGACAGTATCTAAAAGAGACACAGCAGTGCCTGCCTCATTCATTTATTAATCCTGTCTTCTAGGCATTCGTCTCTCTCTCTCTCTCTCTCTCTCTCTCTCTCTCTCTCTCTCTCTCTCTCTCTCTCACTCTCTCTCTCTCTCTCTCTCTCTCTCTCTCTCTCTCTCTCTCTCTCTCTCTCTCTCTCTCTCTCATTCATTCATTCATTCTTTCTTTTCACAACCCAGGCAAAAGGAACAAATCTCAAGTATTAATGAACGGTTCCGGTGCATATTTTACCTGTGCAACTACTGGAAGAAATGTTCCAGTAGTTTAGGATATGTCCCAGAAGTTTGGGTGATTTGTTCCCTGTAATATCTTTAGTACTCTACTTTTAGTGTTAGTTTACAATATTAAATTATACTTTACAATATTAAATTATTAACCTTCTAATTTGAAATATACAACGAATGAAACATCTGAAAATCATTATTAGCCAAGTCACTTTCAGAAATATTTCATAC
>JACEVL010002472.1:0-18033 GCA_020284085.1 Aporrectodea caliginosa
CTATGCGGGAGTCCCAGATTGGAAAAGGGGTTAATTGGTAAATGGCATATCGAGTGACTATGCGGGAGTCCCAGATTGGAAAAGGGGTTAATTGGTAAATGGCATATCGAGTGACTATGCGGGAGTCCCAGATTGGAAAAGGGGTTAATTGGTAAATGGCATATCGAGTGACTATGCGGGAGTCCCAGATTGGAAAAGGGGTTAATTGGTAAATGGCATATCGAGTGACTATGCGGGAGTCCCAGATTGGAAAAAGGGTAAATTGGTAATGGTATATCGAGTGACTGACTATGCGGGCGAGCCGCATTGGCAAAGGAGTAAATAATTAAAGGCATATCGAGTGACTATGCGGGCGTCCCAGATCGACAAGATCAAAAGTTGGCGGTCCTAGCCACGACTCATCTTACCCATACATGTACATAATCCCACATCGGAGCTGAAAACCTGCTGCAATTGGAGTATGGAAGAACTGCATGAAGCTCATATTAGAGCTGGGAAGCCGGATAACGGATATAACCCATGATCCACTGGAGACTTCATGCCTTTTCCAGTGGATCTCTGTAACTCTTCAATGGGGTAAAGTTATCTGCCTCTCCGGAACATTGCCACCGCTCTCTGTGCTCTGCTGAGATGAATATTTTTCGGAGGTCGAGCCCACGGGAGTTTGAGGGCTTCCAACGGGTGGACCGTGACTCGCTCGTTGGCGCCGTCGTGGCCACGGAGAAGTGGAGCGAGACATACTTGAAAGAAATCCTGCAGAGGCCTGCAAACCGGAGCTTCCGGACTTTCGACGGGCAGTCTAGGGAAGAGCGGACCGTCTCTTTGCCGTGAACGACCAAATCTGGAGAGCCCTTATAAATGCCAGTAACTGCTGTTCTTCTATGCAGTGCTTTGTGCTTTATGACAAGTTACTTGCAAGTGTGGGCTATCCACTTGTGCTTATTATTATTTTATTTTTTCGCCCGAGGTATAAATGATCCCTCAGGCTCTTAGAAACTATCCAGATGAAGAGTAAGTTCTGGAGTTAGCGGTCCTCATCCTATTATCATTATTATTATTATTATTTTTTTTATTATTATTATTATTATTATTATTATTATTATTATTATTATTATTTTTATTTTTTTTTCGCCCGAGGTAGAAATGATCCCTCAGGCTCTAAGAAACTATTATAGAAATGTGTTAAAAAAGGTTCTCGTCCCAACGTGCTGCTCAAAAGACCCCATGAAAGCGATGGCGTTAAAGCGCTGTGTGCAAACCGACAAGCGTTGGAAGAGATAGTTGTCTCACGGGGGGCGTTGCCAGCTCCGTATTATTATTATTATTATTATTATTATTATTATTATTATTATTATTATTATTATTATTATTATTATTATTATTATTATTATTATTATTATTATTATTATTATTAATATCTGAAAAGTCATCTCTAGCGGATCTCAGAGAGCGTTGGCAATATCCGGAGAGGCAGATGGCATTCCCCGTTGCAGAGCTACTGAGATACGCTGGAACAAGTACGATGTCTCCAGTGGATCGTGCGTTGCGTCCGTTATCCGGCTTCCCAAATCTAATATGAATTGCAGACCTTCGCTGCTCCAAGCGCCGCCGGTTTCCATGGCGACAGCTACAAAGTCATGGCTGGTAGTAATTGTAGAGTATTTCACCCTCTTTGAAACAGTGGCGCGTTCGGCGGCTTCGCCAGCTCCGATTGATGTATAAGGAAGGTGAGACGTGGCGTAGGTGTTGAATACTGTCACATCCCATGCCAGGCATCGTCCACGTGACCAAGGGATCAGCGTAACACCGTCTGGACGCTTCCCGTCTTCTCTTGAGAGCCCGAGAGGTTCTTTCTGTGCAGGTATTTTCACTCTGCCAAGGGCTCTCCAGAGGACGTCGTTTAGCATACTGTGCCGCAGCTGTTTACCGCCGCCTCCTCTACAAACCAGTCCGTGAAGTCCTCTTGCGTCGACTTTTGCCCGGCAGTGGTGGCATAAATGCGGCTCACAGAGTATCGTGCCTAGCCTCATCCCGACTGCGATCCGTACCTCCTCGTCTGAGAGGCGCAGGCCCAGAGTAGTCACCGGGGGAGCTAGCATCCAGTCACCAGAGTGAAGTGCTCGAAAAGCTAGTAGTCTGGCACGATCACGTGGAGCGCTAGTGGACTCGAGTAGGCCCTTCCACGCCTTGTCTGTAAAAAGGAGATCCCACTGTTTTTGGCGATTAGTTGCTGCTCTGGGTGGTTCTGCACCTGTCAGGGTCATCCAAGTGGTGAGTGCTGAATTCGCCAGTTCGTACGGTATTTCAGCCGACTCTGTCGGTAAGATGAATGCCTGAAGTTCGTTTGTGCTAGCAGCAGAAGCCAGGAAGGCGGAAAGTGCCAGAGTAGATGCACAACGAACACCCAGACCACCATCTCTCACCGGCAGAGAAGCCTGAAGCCAACGGTCGTCGTCTAGGTCTACATTTAGGATGGTTGAAAGACCTTCTCTCAATAAGTGGTCGAATCTGGCCAAGCCCGGGCAATCAGAACAGACAGCTGTGCGCATACTGTATAACAGCTTCGGCACACTTAAACTGCTTCTAAGTAGGACCAGAGCATCATGTGTGTTAAGTATTGATAATCTTTGCATTGCTCTTTCAAGATCGTTAGCCACGACCATATCCACAGCTGGACCTGGTAACACAGGTGCACCCAACAACGTCATACATGTATGCTCGAAGGCCATGCTCTTGAATTCTTGAAAGGCCGGGTTATAAATCGGCATCCAGAAGTTGTGGAACGCGATTTCGCATTATTATTATTATTATTATTATTTATGCCCCGAGGTATACAGGATCCCTCAGTAATTTGTCTGGAGATGATCCTACTCGTCGGTGTCCTGGTTGGCGAAAGTGTCTCGGAACGCGATCGTTATTATTTTTATTATTATTATTATTATTATTATTATTATTATTATTATTATTATTATAATAATAATTATTATTATTATTATTATTATTATTATTATTATTATTATTATTATTATTATTATTATTATTATTATTATTATTATTATTACTACTACTACTACTACTACTACAGGTCGGTTACCAGTTATTATTATTATTATTATTATTATTATTATTATTATTATTATTATTATTATTATTATTATTATTATTATTATTATTATTATTATTATTATTATTATTATTATTATTATTATTATTATTATTACTATTATTATTATTATTATTATTATTATTATTATTATTATTATTATTATTATTATTATTATTATTATTATTATTATGAAACCTACTTTTTCTTCTCTTCCTCTTTCTTTCTGTAACATTGCTACTTTCAAGATTTCTAATAGTCCAACATTAACCCTAGGGCTACCAAGGGGTTGTTACCAGTTACCACCCCCGCTATGTTTTTATGCAGAAAAAATATTTTTCATATGGAATATAATTTTAACATTTTAGTTAGCTGTAGCAGGTTCATTTGCGCACATTTTGAGGTAAACATCGTGGTAGTATCCAACGCATTCAAAAGTTATACACGATATACCCGAGGTATACCAGGGGAGGGTGGATATCATCCTCCCTTAGGTTTTCGACTATAGCGTATTCACTATTCTTCCTGGAAGAGATTCAAATATACCATTCTTTAGAGGGAATGCAGGGCGTCATTTCCTTGCTTACATGTTTGTCTTTTGAAAACCGGAAGTGATCAAAATAAATAATAATACGCGTTATCTGTGTGAAAATGACTGAATGCCGCATCACAACGTAAACCGATATTTCTAGGTAAACGTTTGTCAACAGCAACAGATTGAGAACTTATATTAGCTGAAACAGATACGGAAGATGAAGTGAGAAGCTGGTTTGCAGGAAGCATTCGCACAAAACATCGGTACTAACTTGCAATAACTGCAAGGACCACCGACATATTTGACTGCCGTGAACTGAACAATAACGTGAAGTCTTGTTTCATGTTGATATATCTGCATGCCTTTAGATTTCGCTGCACCTAACACAGACTATGGACTAGTTTGTAGGCTATTGTTACAAATGAAGCCTTAATATATTTATAATGTTCTTAGATACATAGATCAGTTTCAAAACAAACGTAATCTTATATTTGTTTATCTAACAACTACAAGATGTACGCAATAATATAAAATATCGCTAATTATGGGGGTTCCGTTGTTAAAAATTATGTAAGTTCGAGGTGCATTCACATAATTGATAACTAAAATATACCATTCTGTTCAGAAATGAATGCTAAATCCACTGCTGTATTACAAGATATGATATGTTAAACGAAACAAGAAATCCAGGGGAGAGTGGTAACCACTAACCACCACCCATTGGTAGCCAATGTCAAAAAAACCTTGGTAGCCTGAGGGTTAATAGGCCTACATTCTGGAATTCTAACATTTTAAGGTTATTACATTCTACATTTGTGACATTTTAAAATTATTACATTCTAAAATTCTATCATTATGCAACGTTGTAATGTAACACTCATATTATGATTGTTTTTATTATTTTTATATTTTAACACTCTTCCTCTTTCTTTCACTCGTTTACGTTGTAACATTCATATATTGATTGTTATTATTATTTTTATTATTGTGATTATGATTACGATTATGATTATGACTGTGATCAATACTACTCCTCACTCTTTCTGTAAAGACAAAAAAATTCTAACATTATTACATTCTTGAATTCTAGCCCATTAAAGTAATTACATTTCAGAATTCTTACAATGTTAATATATTGCATTCTAGAATTCTGACACTATAACATGATGTTGGAATTCTATAAAGTATTAATGTTTGAATTCTAGAATGTCGAAGTGTAAGAAAAATTAGAATTCTATATTGTTAGAATTCTTTTCTAACAGGTTAACACGGTAACATATTAGAATTCTAGCATTCTAACATTGTTACATTTTAGATTTTCAATATTCTAAAATTGTTGCATTCTAAAGTTCTAACATTATGCAACTTTGTAGCAGTCATAATTATCATCATTACAAACGCCTGAAGACTGTCTTATTTGTTAGAGCCCTGGGTCGAGAGCGCCTCTGAATCTCTGAGTGGCGCTATACAAATGTTCAATTACAATTACAATTACAATAGTCACGTCAATAGTATCACTTTTCCATTAAAAAGCTCAGCACTCGTAAGCACTAACTGATAGAGATATTTAAGAACTAAAAGTTAACATATAAAGAAGTAAATGCTTAGGCATGTGCTACACGGATTACTCCCTCCTATCCGTGAAACCGGAAACTCCCTAAGACCTTGCTCGCACAATCGTGCTATTCCGCACTCTGACCCCTCACTAGGAAGGGATTTATCACTAGCATGCTGTACCATTACTAATCATCTATCACTAGACTATTGAACTTTGTACACATTATTATTATTAATTCAATGTTTTATCATTATCATTACATGCATATAACTGTTGTCCCATTGTGCGTTTGCAAATGGCGTGTTAAAGACCATACTTACTTACTTACTTACTTACTTACTGGGAAGCACTGATATTACAGGCAAGATGCGAATCACCTGACAGCGAGGCCAGATAGACCGAACAGAGTTGCCTAATTGCTTTAGATAAGAAACAGTTGGATTTGTGAAAATTTATTTCGCGGTGCAATTATGTTTACTTTAATCATTTTTATCAAGCTATCACATGTGAGTAGGCCTTTGTTTGCTCTTGCACGTGACAGCTAGATAAAAATTGATAAAAGTAAACATAATTGCGCTGCGAAGTAAATTATCATAACACGTTTCTAAAATAACTCTGTCATAAATCCTTATCTGAAAAATTAATCAGTTCGTGTATCTAGTCTCGCTGTCAGATGATTCGTATTTTGTCTGCATCGCATCTGCCTAATTCCTACGTGTACCTTTATAAATTATAGGACCGATACTTAAATCCGACTATTTTCTGTCTATTAAGAGTTGATTGTTTGTTTTGGATTGATTACTAACCAGATGACATTGTGAACATTATGATTATTATCACATCAATATTGAATGAATGAATGAATGAGTAAATAAATGAATGAATGATTGAATGAATGAACGAATTACGTTGAATTGTGATCACTCGCTTTTCATCCCCTAACGGCCTAACCTAATCCTCAGTGTTCATGTCTACGAGAGAAAAAATTAAATCTACTGGAATTTAAGCAATACTGCTCAACGCTATTAGTTACGACAAGTTAAGGAGAAAGTCTTCACAGCAGTGGCGTAACGAGGGGTTTCTGCGCCCAGGGGCAAAGTTTAACGACTGCGCCCATTCAAAATTTCTAGTTGACTGTCAATCATTCATATCATAGGTCTAGTATAATACTGGGAAAAATTGTGTACTAATTTAATACAATAAAAAACATGATATAAGTTCCAGATTTTATTCAATGTTTTTTTCTCTCTGTAACATGTAATGCAGCATAATTTGCAAACAATTTGCATATATATATAAAAATACAAATTTAAATAACTAAGCGATCAGCAGTGAGCAGTTGCTTTGACTTGTTTAAAAATTTTGCTATTGTAACACGAATAGTAACATATTGTTGTCATAATTGTCTTTTAAATTAAGAGCCTACGATCAGGAAGGCTAAGAAACTTCAAAAGTTTAAAGCTACTGGATACAAGCCAATTTTTCAGGCTTTTGCAGATGCAAGCGCATCTGTTACTTTGTCAAAAACGAGTTAATCAGATATCAAAAAGCTCTTTTCAATTCTCAGAATCGCCAAATTACTCAATCGGTTTTGGCTCGTTCACTGTGCTTCGTGAATACGTCAGAAACAACTTCAGCTTGCTAAAAGTTGATTTTTACTAGAAACGTGGCATGTATTTCCAGCGATGAAATCATAATTAGGCCTACTTGTGCGTTACACAGAGAAGAAAATGCTTTTGACAATACGTCAGTGACGCCAATAAACCAGTGGACTAATTTATTGATAAAACGTGTGGGGCACATTTTCTTTCTTCTTCTGACACGACAATAGAGCGGATTCTTGGTATTCACTAGTGCTGTCCAACCCGCGGCCCGCGGCCCGCGGGCCGCATGCGGGCTGATTCTAAGTGGCCCCCGTGCTCACTAAATATTTTTAATTTCTGTTAAAATGAAGTAAAAGACAAAGTCACTGGCCTACTTGCATAACTATTCGTTCGTAACTTTACTTGGCTTATCATTTGACAATGTGTACACAAAATGTGTGTGTTCCCACGACGCATTCATTATGATAACTCCATAATTAACTTTCATACAGTTAATAATTTTCAATACATGTGAAAATGTCGTTGCTTTTGAGCTGACTGGTGCGGCCCTCGGCTAAAAAATTACTTCTTCGGTGGCCCGCGGTGTCAAAAAGGTTGGACAGCACTGCTCTATACCGTAACGAAGGGTTTTCCAGCGGTGCCATGGAACAGGGAGCATTCAAGCGGGGGAGACTATTTTTAAAATTTATCGTGAAATATGATTATGTGAAATAGCAATCATAAATTTAATAAATGTAATAACAAATAATGGTGTGTGTGTAGGCTATTATATGTAATATTAATATTATAATAGATAGATACCTGCGCAAGCCTATTTAAAATTGTCGTTGATTCATTTGAAAATATTAGTAAATCGCCGTTAAGAACTGTTACATTACAATGTATCGTAGGCCTATAGGCCTATCTATATATTTTATTTGTCTTATCTAGGCTATGTTCTCGTAATTTGCATAATTTATGTCGATATTGGTTAAGTTGATTTTTGGGGAAGGAGGGGTGGGACACTACACCGTGAGGCATACAAAAGGAAGCCCCTACAAAACTCGTTATTATTTTAACAATATTCAAACAATGTCAATGAAATTCATGAAATTTATAGCTAAATAGCAGGCAATGTAAACAAATTTACAGTTTGTACTCAAACTGTCCGCCTTCAGGTTCTACGCATGCGCGAAGTCGCTTGCGCGATTCACGCACCGCCGAGTCAATAATTCGTTGGTCAAGATCGTTCCAAGCTTGCATGATTCGCTTACGAAGATCTTCAACATCACGGACCTTTGTTTTGTACACCATTTCCTGCATGCATCCCCATATTTTATCATCTACGGGATTCAGATCTGGGCTGTTGGGGGGGGGCATAGTGTAGGAATTATGAAGTCAGGAGTTTCATTCGTCAGAAGTGCAACCTTTCTCGAGCTCTGTGCGCTGGAGCACCATCTTGCTAGAAAATGTAAAATTAAGAGAATTCTCGAATTTCAGGTAGAAGGTCTTCCACGAGTAAAACATCTCTGTAGTATTGGCCGTTGATTTTTACCCCCGGTTCAACAAAGTGAATTGACGTGCGCCCCAAAGAAGAAACACCGACTGACACCATCAGGTGTTATACTATAACATTGCCAGTAAAGCGGTTCTCACTGCAGAGCCATTCAGAAGCGCTCTCAGCGTGACAGGCCCGAGAAAAGAGCAAATTCTTTAAGCAGAGAAGAGATGCAGATGAAATCACATCCAGAATCCTGCTATGAATTGCAGAGGGAAGGTCATTCCATATTGAGGGACCCATAACAGCGAAAGCGCGATGGTGGGTTATTGAGGTTCCCGACCGAGGTACGAAGAGATCAAGCCTTAGGAAGCCCAATTAGTACAAGTAACAATAGTCAATGCTTGAGGAGACAAAGGCATGAACCATGGTTACAAAGGCATCTGAATCTGATGCGGGTGGTAATAGCACGAGAAGAGTGCGCATAGAACAGATCTACTCTCAAAAGGCCAATTCGTGGTCCAAAGTCACACCCAGATCAAGAACAGTAGGGGGAAATGAAACTATTATGTAGATCGGGCAAAATCTATTCTAGAGAACTGGCCACAGCCGCTGAGCCAGATGAATTGAGTTTTTCCGCAATTTAGCCGGAAGCCATTTAAACTATAGCACTATGATTTAATTGACAAGCGCGATAGGCCTATTACATGTCTCCATACATACAAGCTATATATATATATATATATATATATATATATATATATATATATATTAGGGTGGTCCACGCCACAATGGTAAAATTTCATCTTTAGCAGAACTATGCTCCACAAGTTTAAATCTGTTCTACCTCTCCTAAGTATGATGTAGACCAAATCTGAAGCAGATTGGAGCATTTTTAGAGGTCGCTCAAGGTCGCCAAACATCCTCGTGATAATGCCATGGCATAGTGGAAATTATTGACTGTTATCTATTAAACAAAAATATTATTAGAACCGCTTGTTACTTATAATTTTGAACTGTTGATTTAAACTGACGTTTAGAAATACAAATCTAACATTATTAAATATTCTTTGATGTAGAATACAAATGTTAGAATTTTTTAAATTGCTTTTAAAAACTGTAAACTTTTGTGCTTAGTCAGATTGATTAGTACATTGATGAAGATTAGGAATTGAAGAGAGTTGACTTTAGAGTTGTTGACATAGCTCATAAACACAATAATGGCAAAGACAAGAAGCAGTGCTGAAGTTTGGCTGATAGATAAGGGCACAAAAAACTGTATGGGTCCCATCTTCCAACAAAAGTTCAATCCGACGATCATGCTACAAGAACCATGAGGAGCAGGTAACAGATTTGCAGTACTAGTCATAGGTGACGGAGAAGAGCTATATACTGGGAGTTCCAAAAATTGGCTACAGAACTGGTAACGAACAAGCTGAAGCCTGTCTGAGGATTCTGGGTGACTGGGGTCTTCGGACTTCGGAGTCTAGTTCGTGGTAGAAAGTCTATGACAGCACTGCCAGCAATACTCGCCTGAAGAACAGTGCCTGCACTTTTATTGAGAATTCGAATTAGAAAGAATTAACCTGGATGGCTTGCCGCCATCATGTCATGGAACTTCGTCTTGCTATGTTCTTCTCTTTATCTGGACCTACAGGAGGGTCCGCCATCACTATGATCAGAAGGTTCCAGCAAAGCTGGCCACACATTGACCAGGCGACAAATGAAGTGGCTTCCGACGACTTCTTTGATTAACAAACACACTTATGCTCTTCGAGCAGAAAAATGGTGAAATTCTGCAAGGCAGCTCTTGAAGGGTCACATCAGAGAGAAGACTACGAGGTATTCTTGAACCTCAGTTTGATATTCCAGGTTGGTGCAAAGGGAGCAAGAGTTTCCTTTCAGGCACCAGAAGCATTCCATCATGCATGTTTGATGTTGAAAGCTATCTTTAGCATTAAAATATTTCTTTTCCAGCAGCTGTTTTCTCCAACTGCCAAAGAGAAGCAAAGTGTAAAGGAGCTGGCACTGTTTGTGAGTCTTGTCTATTTTCGGTTCTGGCTTGAAGCTTCTCTGCCTATAAGAGCACCACTCAACGATCTACTGCTCCTGCAGGAGCTCAGTAAATATCTAAATATGAGAGTGGCTAAGGTTGCTTCGAGCCATCGACCGCATTCGGTAGGCATACCTGGTACGTTTCAGAAATTTTGGTCAGCCTGTCCTTGTTTGACGACAGAATTGGAGTGGATGTGAAAACACTGATGGTGACAAACTTCCACCTTCCACAGTCCATCAACTATGTGAAATTCCTCGATCATTCTCATGACCCCTCAGCACCCTTGGCCTTGCATCTAACGTCACAGAGAGAACTACTGTCATCGTTGACATTCTGAACTTGAATGAAAAAGAGAAGGTCCAAGGCTTCCTGGTAAAGGATCCTAAGGAATTATGTGATGATCACTCCTACCAGGACCTCCTAAATGCAGCGTCAGTCATGAAAGTTATGAACGACTCTGCTGGGAGAGCCATCGGTTTCATTCAGCCGTAGAATTAATCATTGACAAAGAATGAAGAGCAGCAGTTCCTTCTTCAGCTCGTGAAACGCTGCAGGAACACCTATTCGTCCTGCTATAAGGCTACGCTGATGAAGCTGGCAGACTGGCAGAGGACATAGAATATGTTACTCAAGAAAAGTTCCTGTGTTTCTATAGCAAAATTGAACATTTTGGAACCTTTTCTTAGTTTCATTGCTGCACTATATGTTTTAATTCAACTCAAATTCTGTTTTCTGTTCTTAGGGCAGATTACCGATTTCATGCTTAACATGGTGAAAATACCTTGACCTTGAGCGACCTCTAAATATTCATCAATCTCTCTCAAATTTGGTAGAGGTAATAGTGGGCAGCCAGAGAACAAAAGGAGGGTTGTGGAGGGCAACTCTGAGACACTTAGTGATTTTGGACCACCCTAATATATATATATATATATATATATATATATATATAACCGGAGGAAAATTCAGAAATAGAATTAGAGGGAAAAAGTCATGAAAAATAAAACATTCTTACACAAATGTTTTACTAGCAGTGCTGAAGAATACTTAATTTTGAGCAGAGCTTAAATTTGACAGATTTGGCCTAATTTTTCATTTTACTTTTTTACTATGTGAAACACATACAACTTTGATTCCTAAATATTTACAACTCCGTTACTTAATAAAACACAGTATACTATACCGCCACTGTTTATAATTACTGATTAATTAGTATTAAGTGTGCATTAAATTATTACACAGCAACCTAAATTATTATGACGATAAATTATCTACAAGTACCAACCCATTAGCGCCCAATGATCCCATTTGGGAACACGCGGATGAATTTAAGTATAAAACAAATATATCGTGTTATTTAGTTACTGTGGGCAGCTTTTGACTGTTCAATAGTCCATTAACGATATTTTAGCCTAATCTTGAGTTTGGAAAAATTTCTAGTGGGCGGCAGCCATCTTTCAAGTTTCGGGTTTTTTTCAAAACCCGGCTGCTTCTAGTTTCTCGTCTGCATATAAGATAAGAGAATTTAAATTTTAAAAGTGTTTATGTGATTTAAGTGAGACATTAAGTAGCTACTGTTATGCCAAATGTGCATTTAAAAATCAAATGTATTGGGGTAGAAATGTTTAGTAAATCTTTGATGTTCCCAAATGGGAACATTGGGTACAAATGTAGTCTGTTCCCATTTGGGAACATGGTGCAGAAATTCATTGAGTTATTGAAAACTCTGCATCGAGTGCATTACTACTGTCCATATTTATAAAAGAATATGAGATAAATTATAATTTTTAGTTTACACAGCAATCACACCTTATATATATAATACCCTTTTCAGGGGTAAGGAAAGTTCTCCTTGTCTGAGGCGATCACCATTATAGAGTCTGATGAAGATGGAGACAATGATAACACTGAGTAGCTTGTTCACCTAGCATATATAGTCTTCAGATGCAGTGCCTGCTATTGGAGAGATCCTTAGTGGACGAGTGGGTTAGTAGCTTGCTCGTCACGCCGGCGCCCCGGGTTCGATTCCCGGTCGGTCGGTTTATCAGAGATTAATTTCTCGGATCTTTACTGCGGGTGGCTCGGTCGCAATATAAACGTGGAGTACGAGGTTGCTTTCTGCCTCCGACACTAATCATCTTCGATATGAAAAAGTGTCGTTAAGCCGAAATACAACAAGCCTGCTATTGAGAGAGATATTGAAATAGTTATGCCACCAGAGATAGTCCACTGAAGAGTGTGTGGATGAAGATGCCCTAATGCCTTCGACTCTTGTTGCTGCCTGCAGTCTGCACGTTGAATTATCTGATCGCCTGGAGTTACGTCGGCAAATTCGGAAAAATACCATGCAACAATTGGACAAGCCTCCAACAGTGGCATTCGCTACGATGGATTCGATCATCATCTGCGTTCCAAGTGCAAGACAAGCAAGATGTCGATTGTGTAAGAAGAATGCAAAGCTGTACTGCGCAAAGTGCACGGTTCTACTTCATCTACACTACCAGCAGTAGCATCATATCATCGCATTTGAGACAGAATATTGTCAGTCTCCTGGAAGGCATTGTAGAGAAATACCTGGAACATGCTGATGTGTATGATCACTGTGTTTAGTCGCAGAATTAGATTGTTAGGAATGGCAATGTTATCGTTGACACTGCTTTATAACTTCTGAAAACTAGTTACTTCAACATTGATGTGTAGTTGTATTGCTCTAGGAAAGCAGCCTATATGCTGTGCATAAAGTTAAACTAGTGTAGTAACTGAAAACCGCAAATTTAACAGATTATCTGCAATAAATTTGCATGGTGTTCCCAAATGGGAACAGACTCCATATGTGCCCAATGTTCCCAAATGGGAACAGCACGCCATCTAGCGGCTGATCGCGGAATCACATAAATACAAGTTCTAAGAACCTTACCCTAGCATCATTTGTTATATTCCCAAGTATCATAAAGATTGGCCAATGGGGAAAGGTTTGGGCACTAATGGGTTAAATAAATTCACTTTAGTAGAAAAATAATGTAACGGAGTTGTAGTAACGGAGTTGTAAAATATTCATTATTAGGTCTCCACGCTCACCGGACGAGTTAAGATATAAAAAATAGTTAGTTTATAGTGGCTGTCAGTTTCAATATTATTTTTGAAAGAAAAATATTATATATATACGCAAAATGCAATTATTACAGTCACGGAGTTGTAAATCTTTTTTATACTATAACATTACCGGATAAATTTCCGCAAATTGTCAACAGAAGCAAACATCTATATCGATTTCTTTTTGGTAAAATCAATGCAGAAATGTTCCCTGCTATCGAAGATGTCAATTTAAAAAAATTGAGTTTTCAATTTATTCCACAGATGGCAGAAGCCCATTCGTTACGGAATTGTAAGCAATATTTGAAGACAGAGGGTTTTATTTATTTTCAAATTATTTAGTTCGTTAATAAGTTAATAAAGCCATATGAAGCAATGGATATATGTAAGTCAATGATCTAAAAATTATAAAACGCCAGTTCAGCGCTTCAACTGTTACCCTAACGTAACGTTGAATTGACGCACCATTAGAAAGGACAATGCAATTTCGGGTTAAAATTGGACTTTATAATTTTTTTCTCATACTAGGCATCTAAATAATATAACAGAAATTATTTTTTATAACTAACTTATGCCCTATGATACAGGCTATTTCAAAATTATAAATTTTAATTTTACACTTTGTGTAAGCCGCCGAAAGGAGAATACGGAAATAGGCTATATCTAATTTGCCTCCGGTTGTGAAATATACCCATATAACATTATCAGCATTATTTTAAACACTCTTATGGAATTCTGATACTGATCGTAAAATATACTGTAGTCATGTGACTCTAGCAGGAAGCTAATTTTTTTAACATTTGAACATTATTAATATTATATAAGACATTATTATATGGATTGCTGATACTAATCTTAAATTTCTGTATTTACGTGACTCTAGCAGGAAGTTATAGCTCGACTTCATTGATTAAAAACTTCCTAAATTCTTACTTCCTAAACTGCTGATTACAGAGACAAGACAGACAGAGGATCCAGTAACCGGTGGCCAAAATAATTAACTAGACTTGCCTCATCTCTCTCAGTTGGATCCCGAACTGAAACCTAACCGTCCAACCAAATCCAACCCGACTCTTGCGAACCTGATTTAGGGATTCGCCCAATTAGCCGGGCTGCAGAGCGAAGAAACCAGTCTAGTCGGGCTATAAATGCAAGAGGCAGACCAACCAGTATAGAGCAGCAGTAGTCTTAAGTTTAGAACTAATTGACATTAGTCGTAAGTTTGAACCTGAATGACGCTAGTATGAGTAACTTGCGCTGACGGTGAATCGGTGATGATTACAAGGCATAGTGGATCTGTTGTTCTTCGGACCTTAACAATGTTGGGCGTCGGGTTTTCTCGGTGGCGGGTCCAAAGCTTTGGAATTCGCTACCCAATTCAGGCCATGCTGTCATTTCTTTGATGTAATTCGGATCTTCAACCGACGCCCGTTGTTGCTCAGTTTCATATATTTCTCGGAGCATGATAAATATTTGATTATGATGACAATGATTTATAAGTCTAATGCTACAGCTACTGTACCACAACTATTACTAGTACTATCCCTATTACAAACACCATTACAGCTGCCACTATTACTGCTGCCACTATTACTACTAACACAATTATACTAGTAGGCTTACTATTACTATGACCACTATACTGCTACACTACAACTACTACTTCAACGGACCGACCTCATCGATTTGTTCATTTCAAAACCATTTCTTCTTACGAGGTGACACAGGACGTATGTATCAAAGTACTTATGACAAGAATAATTTAATAGAAATATGCAGCAGGTGTAACTCCTTCCCATTGAAACAAAAAAATTGAATCAAATGCCTTGTCCAGGCTGCACAGAAATTGACACAAAAGTCAATAGGCCAACCGAAAAGAGTCCGACAGATCCGCTTGTGGATCGACTGGTCTCTCTACAATGTTAATCTGCACTGAAAATCCGAGTTGTTTAATCTCACACGTGACAGCTTGATAAAAAAATGATAAAAGTTAATATAATTGCGTGCGAAATAAATTATCACGGGCAAATACTACTTGGTTCTGAAATAAATTATAACACGACTTGTGTTCGTTTCCGAAAAATAACTGCGTCATAAATTCGTGTCTTATCAAAACAAATTAATCGGTTCCGTCTATCTGGTTTTGCTGTCAGATGATTCGCATTTTGCCTAAACCCCCCCCTCTGCAAACATGCCCACGTGGACCATATTTACGACCGATGTTCCCACAATCATGGGAATATTTTTTATAATTTTCCGTATAGAACGAACATGGGTTCCATCAGATCTGCAAACTACAAATGGTCGAACACTCTCTTTCCACGGCCTTTCATGTTGCATAAACTGCGCTGGCTCTACTTTGAGCTAAAAATCCATTTCAATAACTACCTTACAGTTTACAAGGCACTATGTCCTAACCAAGAGTCATTTACTACTAGCTGTGTGAGTTAACAGTGGTGTTACAAGTCGAAAACCACTGCAAATCGCCATAAACAATAACTAGCCTACCAGTTGGACGGAAGAATTTGACGCGTAACTAACAACTGAAAGGAATACCTGCTCTCGTCAGCGTACAAGTGTCAGTCAAGACGGTGCGCCGACAAAACGGCGCAGTACAAAACGGCGCAGACATAACGGCGCAGACAAAACGGCGCAGCAACAAAACGGCGCAGTACAAAACGGCGCAGACAAAACGGCGCAAAACTGAACTAAAGAACAATAGTTTATAGTAGTTTAATAATGGGAGTTGGATTGATCGAAATATTTTTTTCCGTAAATAGAAGCTGGATGGATGAAAATAATTTTTCGATTCAATAGAAGCTGGATTGATGAAAATAATTGTTTCCGTAATTAGAAGCTGGATCCATTAGAATATATCTTTGCTTAATTAAATTAAAATTCCATTGATGAAAAATATTCCGTTCGTCAAATAGAAGTTGGATAGATAAAAGTAATTTTTTCCAATTAATTAAATGGAAGTTGGATTTATGAAAATATTTCTCGATGAAATGGAAGCTGGATTGATGATACTTTTTGATCGCTAATAAGCAAACAATCACTAAACGGTTATCATAATCTTTGTACTGCGCCGTATTGTCTGCGCCGTTTTGTCGGGGTACTTTGAATTGCGCCGTTCTGTCTGCGCCGTTTTGTCTGCGCCGTTATGTCTGCGCCGTTTTGTCCTGCGCCGTTTTGTTACGGCGCCAGTCAAGACTGCTCTTGATAGACTAAGTCGGCACCAGATGGAATGGTTTATCCAGTACAAAACTTTGTGTTAGGTCGTAATTCTAGGCCGAACGCGCACAAGGTAATCAACAAATGACTCTTAAATCCTTTGATCATGTGGACCCAACATTTAATTGCCTTGTCAACGTTGGATATAGACTAGCACCACCGTCTTCTCTAGGTCGCGGCTTTTGTGTGATGCTGACAAATTTTGGCGATTTACATCTACACTACGTCTACATAAGAGCTTTATTATAATATTATGGATTGCTGGTGCTGGTCGTAAATTTTCTTAGTTGCACACCTTTATTGTATACGCCAAATAAAGCAGAAACAACAACCAACCGACAATAATGAGAACAGGAAACATAAAAACATAGAGCATCGGTTAAACAGCAGATCAGCTCGATGTAGGCTACACATGGTCATCAACTCTCAGTTGAGCCTCAATGAGCAATGTCGTCATATAATAATAATATTTTCGTTTATTGAAATATCCGGTTGACAAACCGCAACCAGTTACAGTGTACAATTATGCAATTGAAACAATTCACAAGAACACAAATGACAGAAGACATAAATCTTAACTACTAACAGAATAGCCACAAGACTATTCTGTTAGTAGTTAAGGAAATGGGAGATACAGACAATAGGAGATGGCCACAAGGAAGGGCCCTTTCCTTTGTCTGAGTATTTTATTTTGCAACTGTGTAATTGTAAAGTGATTGTTTGGTTTGTTTCGTTTTTTCGTTTTTGGTTTGGTTACAAAATAAATGATTTGATTTGATTTGAATTGAAAAATAGACAGCCTGCAAAACACGGCGCTAATAGCAGCCTACCAAGCAAGGCAATAATAATAGATACTGAGCTAGAAGCTGAAATAGGCGAGGGGTCAATAATGTAGAATATTCTTCAATTCAGCAGTTGCCTGTGATTTTGCCATAACTTGCAAAGTAGTAATCCGATTTTGATGCCGTTTGTTTTATTCAACGCAGAATAGAGCCCGTTATTGCGCAGCACAATTTCAGAATAATCAAAGTAATGGTTGCTGAGGACTTTAATGACATGAATATTCCGAAACTTTTATTCGATTTTTTCACTCTTTAGTCTATACCAATGAAAGAATCAAACGCGCATAACTTCAGTTAGAAAAAAGATATTTTCATTCTGTAAACAGTATTTTGAAGAAGATTAATTGTAGAATATGACTGAAATAAAAAGTCAGAAACCATGTGACGGGTTTTGACCCCTGGCGTCACATTATATGTTTTACAGCAGATTTCGAATAGAGGAGGGCGGGGCAAGAGCGGCCCCTTAAGGATTTAATCTAAATATCTACTAGCAGGTGAAAATTTTGAAACAACGGACTATACCCTGTTATAAGC
>JACEVL010002473.1:0-18566 GCA_020284085.1 Aporrectodea caliginosa
TCGCGCTGTAGTCGGGGGCGCCTCTGAATGGGCAATCTGGTAGGGGCTCTATAACAAGAAGTGCTCGCCGCACATACATACACGTGATAACTGCAGTGGTCACGTGAGGCCAGGTGTTCGTTTCAGAGTGGGAGTCATAGTCAGTGTATGCATAGACGAGAAGGAAGGTGTCGGTGAATTTGGACGACGAATAGTTTGACGAACAGAATAATAATCTTCGTGGAAAATGTTAGTATGATTTCAAATCGAATAATGTAAGGTTATATGTGTATGCATGTTGTATGTATTATGTATGCATGTATGTATGTACGCAATGATAATAAAAATAATTATATAAATAATAGGGCTGCGGATTTAACGATTAATTAATCGATTAATCGTAAAAATGTTTATTCGATTAATTTTGGCTTGTTCGATTAATTTTCGATTAATTTTCTTACTTATTTTATGACGTCAACCGACCTATTTCCGGAATAAACAATATGGCGAACAGTAATAATGTGAAACATTTCAGTGGAAAATTAAGCGATCATTTTGCTTTTAAGGTTTATGCTGATGGAAAAAGTCGAAGATGGCGAAATTATTGAAGATTTTTTTATATAGAAGGTAGTTACTACTGACTACTTTCTCAGTTTGACAAGTTGAACTTTAGCATGTAACATGATTGAAGGATTCTTGCAAATATGTATGTAAATATGTATGCAAATATGTATGCAAATATGTATGCAAATAAGTACGTATGCAAGGATGTATTTTGGAGTTAAATATAGTGACCTGTTAGAACATGTCGCCGCCTTGGGCATTACAATGAAGCTGTCGAAGAAAAACACCATATCCCATTAGATAAGTTGCATAATGCATATTGGCTGCTTATATAGCATTGTTTGCCGACGTTTTTAAGGTGTCTAAGCAGAGCGCTCTAACCATTCGCCTACATACGATTTGCATAATTTTGATTAAAAGAAATGCATAGCTTACATCGTTGAGGTAACAAATTATTTTCAGGCCTTTCAGGATCGGAACAGCTCTTTCATGTATTGGCTTAACAAGCGCCGGTGTCACAGGCGGCAGCTACGCCGCTGGGATGATGTCAGCCACGGCGATCGCTAACGGAGGAGCGGTGCCCGCGGGCAGTCTGGTCGCCAACCTCATGTCCGTCGGGGCAGCTGGGGTTGGCCTGGGCCCCGTCGGCATCACCGTTGCAGTTGTTGCAGGCGTGGGGGTTGGGGCGGTGGCACTTGGACCTGTGGGAGCAAGTGCATTTGCCGCCTGGGCTGCAATGCCTTAAGATACGAATGGTGATGTTTCGAAGCCTTCCGTGTCATTGCGGAAGGCATCGACTAATGTTGAAATCAATCGAATAATCAAATGAATAATAATAATAATGACGACGACGACGACGACGACGACGACGACGACGACGACGACGACGATGATAATAATAATAATAATAATAATAATAATAATAATAATAATAATAATAATAATAATAATCATAATAATCATAATAATCATAATAATTATAATGATCATAATCATAATAATCATAGTCATAATCATGAGATGTTGGCAGGGTTAAAACTGAGTCAGGTGTACATAAAACAATGTTGGATAATACTCGATTAAATCGTTCTACACGTGATCACTGCAGTGGTCATGTGACGCCAGTTGTTCCTTTCAGAGTCGTAGTCATAGTCAGTGTCTGCCCAGACGGGAAGGTGAATTTGGACGACGAACAACTAAAATTTTGAGGAACAGAATAATCTTGGTGAAAGATGTAAGTATTGTAGTTCTACCTGGCTTATTCAACAGATTCTGTATGTTCGTTATGATTTCAGGCCAAAAGATGTAAGGCTGTGTACGTATGCATGTATTCATCTGTTTATCTATGTATGCATGTGTTACGCGCTTCGGTCACCCGAATCTTGCGGGGTACTTGTCGGTTTTACGACCACCAAAATAGATCTTTTAATTATAACTACACGAGACCCCTGTAGGCTTACAGGAATGTGTTCGCGACAGTTAATATATGTCTTCTAATGACGACACTAACCCTAACTCCTGACCCTAACCGACCCTCACGACTTCAAGTTTTATAGTCCATATCGGTTACGTTGAGGTTAAGCCTCGTTGTTACGCGCCGTGAGGGTCGGTTAGGGTCAGGGTTAGGGATTAGTGTCGTCCATGTTTTCTAATGACGAAACGTTAAGGTTTATAACATAATAGATAAGTTCTGACGTACCATAGAATTAAAATAACGTAGAATATGAATAATTTAAAATGAAGTAATATATGAAGAATTTTGGTGGTCGTAAAACCGAAAAAGTACCTCTTGCGGTTTCTCAACCGATGATAGACACGGACACGATGTTATACAGATGCTTTGTTTTAATTCATCTTTACTATATATAATTATTATATGGTTCATGCATTCATTTACTGTCGCATCGACTACTGCAACTCTTAACAAGCTGGGCGCCTTCCCTCTCCTCTGTCTTTCTGGAACACGGCGGTTCTGTCTTCCTCGTTTTCCCACATATCGACCTACATGAGAGACATACTACACTGGCTCCCTGTCGAATGCAAGGTTCTGCTTATGGTGGCCAAAGCACAACAGGATTTAGTTCTTGATATCTTTGCGACCGCATGCGCTAACCTCGGTCGGCTCTCTCCTCCCGTCCTCTCCGTCTTGATCTCTGTTCCCCGGACAGCGCTCGTGAAGAAGCTAGTGCCCTGCGCCTGTCTTTCGAGTTGCGCTTTAGAAGTTGGGAGATTACGATTACGACGATCACGGACAAGGACTGCCTTGGCCCTGCACCATGCTCTTTGCTGTTCTTGGCCCTTCGTTATGGAATGATCGCTCCACTAATGCGTAGCAAACTCCTGCTTTGGGTCTTTTTCTCATCACTTAGTTACCTGAAGTCTTTCCTGTTGCATGGGGCTTTCAAGCTGAGAGCTCGTCTGAATAGTTTATAATTATACAGAATTTCCAGCCCATGACTTAGTAACTGATCCAGGGTAGTGTGCTCACAATATTTGGTGACGCACGTAGTATATGGGTTAAGGGTATCTGTTTGTGCACGAAGTTTAAGGGTTAAGGATTTCTCCTTTGCTACGCCTTGTAGACCCACTCAACCATACACTACACTACAATCTACACTTTATACTAGACTGCATTATAATGCATGTATGCATGTATTGTATTGTATTGTATCTGGACATTTATATAGCGCCTCTAGCAGTAATAACTATTCAGAGGCGCTTCAGTATGTATGTATGTATGTATGTATGCATGCATGCATGCATGCATGCATGTATGTATGTATGTATGTATATTATGTGTGCATGTATGTTTGAATGTGCTAATGTATGCATGTGCATATCTACGTAACTTGATTATTTGTATTATAGTGACGTGTTGGAACATGACAATGCCTTCGGCATTACAATAAAATTACCATTGTAATGAAGAGGATTACAATAAAATTACCATTGTAATGAAGAGGAATCAATCATTAGACAAGTTATACATCCACCTTATATAGTGCTTAGTGCCAACGTTTTAAAGGTGTCTGTGATCAGTCGCCTACATCCGTTTGCATAATTTCGCATCTAAGAGTTGCGCGACTTACATCTTTGCCTGCAATAAATTTTCAGGCCGTTGGGGATTGGAACAGCTCTCTCAACAGTTGGCTACACTGCTACAAGCTGGGTCACCAGCATGATAGTGTCAACGACCACGCCTCCCCCAACGGGCCCAACCGAAGGTGCCATACCGATGGGGTGGAAAACAACCCCAGCTTCCCAGACTGACAAGAGTTTGCCACTTGGACCTGTGCGAGCACTCGCAGCTGCAGCTTGGGCGGCGATTCCTTAATATGAGAAGCTAAGAACTGGGGATGTATTGAAACCCGTCCGAAAATGACAAAACTCATCTACTTATATTGAAACTTTATAACAATTTTACCAATAAAGGGCTGTCTTCAACAAGATCTGTTCTAAGTGTTTAGATTCTGAAATTATTTAAGCTAAAACTGTTTAGATTCTGAAATTATTTAAGCTAAAACTGGTTAAATTCTGAAATTATTTAAGCTAAAATTGGTTAAATTCTGTAATTATTTCAGCTAAAATTGTTTAGATTATGAAATTATACGTGATTAAATTCTGAAATTATATAAGCTAAAACTGGTTAAATTCTGTAATTACTTAAGCTAAAGCTGTTTAAATTTTGTAATTATTTAAGCTAAAACTGGATAAATTCTGTAATTATTGAAGCTAAAACTGGTTAAATTCTGTAATTACGAAGAAACTGCTTACATGCTAAACTGTTTTGATTAACATTCGTTAATGAAATTCTGCTATAAAGCTAAATTGTGTTAATTAACATTCGCTATTCTAAATTAATTTCCAATCGTAAACCGAAAATTGTGCTATTATGGTAAATTATACAAATCTACATTAATTAAAATATTATTGTGTTGCTAAGTTAAATTGTGCCGCTATAATAAATTGCATTCATTCACATTCGTCAATACAAATTGTGGTTCAGAAGATGGATGGATGGATGGATGGATGGATGGATGGATGGATGGATGGATGGATGGATGGATGGATGGATGGATGGATGGATGGATGGATGGATGGATGGATGGATGGATGGATGGATGGGTGGGTGGGTGGGTGGGTGGGGGTGGGTGGGTGGGTGGGTGGGTGGGTGGGTGGGTCTGGGTGGGTGGGTGGATGGATGGATGGATGGATGGATGGATGGATGGATGGATGGATGGATGGATCGATGGATGGATGGATCGATGGATCGATGGATCGATGGATCGATGGATCGATGGATCGATGGATCGATGGATGGATAAAATGATGGATGGATGGATGGATGGATGGATGGATGGATGGATGGATGGATGGATGGATGGATGGATGGATGGATGGATGGATGGATGGATGGATGGATGGATGGATGGATGGATGGATGGATGGATGGATGGATGGATGGAATGATGGATGGATGGATGGATGGATGTTTGGATGGATCGATGGATGGATAAAATGATGGATGGATGGATGGATGGATGGATGGATGGATGGATGGATGGATGGATGGATGGATGATGGATGGATGATGGATGGATGAATGGATAGATGGACGGATGAATGGATGGATGAATGAATAGATAGATAGATGGATGGATAGACGGATGAGATGGATGGATGGATGGATGTTTGATGGATCGATGGATGGATAGATGGATGATGGATGGATGGATGGATGGATGGATGGATGATTGGATGGATGGATGGATGGATGGATGGATGGATGGATGGATGGATGGATGGATGGATGGATGGATGGATGGATGGATGGATGGATGGATGGATGGATGGATGGATGGATGGATGGATGGATGATGGATGGATGGATGGATGGATGGATGGATGGATGGATGGATGGATAGATAAGATGGATGGATGGATGGATTGATGGATGAATTGATGGATAGAATAACTTTTGGATATGATGGATGGATGGAATGATGATGGATGGAATGATGGATGGATGGATGTTTGGATGGATCGATGGATGGATAAAATGATGGATGGATGGATGGATGGATGGATGGATGGATGGATGGATGGATGGATGGATGGATGGATGGATGGATGGATGGATGGATGGATGGATGGATGGATGGATGGATGGATGGATGGATGGATGGATGGATGGATGGATGGAATGATGGATGGATGGATGGATGGAAGGATGGATGGAAGGATGGATAAAATGATGGATGGATGGATGGATGGGTGGATGGACGAACGCATGGATGGATGGATGAATGGATGAACGTATCTATAGATGGATGAATGAATGGGTCGCAATGGGTGACATGATTAGAGTCACACTCCCCTGATCTGCTCTTCCTTCTACCATGAGTAGTAATAATATTTCAGTTTAACAACACTGTGTGATAACAAAGATCATTAGCATCGCCATACTCCTTTATCCTGACTCTTGACTAGCACTGTCAAATTACAAATAACGACGGAGAAGAGGTTTAGTCACGTAGACACCTTTTTAATGGTTTTAATTTGCCTTATAAATAATGAAGGCGCGCAACATCTTGCACACCATTTTAACTTTTGCAACTATCCTATATGAATTATGGTTTGGCTTCCAATTATGTTAAAAAAGAGCTGTAATATGCCAAAACTAATCTTTGTCGGCGGCAACGGCCTATGTTGTCATAAGCTGCCGTTAAACTGAGGACTCACTCACTCCAATTATGCCTCTAGACTAAAAAGACTTTTTGTCGTTCTGCAAAACAAAGCTGTTAGAATAATCTCAGGGTCGTTTACTTATGAGTCCACCGCTCAAATTTTCCACAAATTCAAAATTTGAAACCTGAACAGATTAAAATCATCCAAATCTGTGAGTTGATTTTTAAATATAGGTCACATATGCTGCCACTTACTTTTGATGGTTATTTCCACTCAACCTCAGAAATTCACCGTTACGCAGTAAGATCTTCTGCAAACCTCAGAGGCATCTCCACTCGCACCAATTCACGAAAATTCTCCCTAAAAAACGCTGGCCCCGCGATATGGAATGATCTCCCGCTCCAACTCAGAAACGTCCAGTTTCCTTTTGTTTAAAAGCCAACTACGCATGTATCTCTTCTCTCCGGTTGTTTCTTAAGTAATCTTGTGTGCACGTTAGTTAACTAGTTAAGAGTTGTTCTTTGATAAATCATTCTTTGTTCTCTTTAAAACAGAGACTTCTAGGTATTATCCGACCACCTTATCATCAGTATTACTTTACTTTAGGGTGACCCTTGTCAGCGGGGCTTAGGCCCTTTTAGGACTCCCCTTTGAACCAATATCATCATTGTTTATCATCGTTACTGTCAATTACTTTGTTCAACTGGTTTCAATAAAAAGCGTGGTTATGGTTATGGTTATGGTTATCTTATGCAATTTAAATCTTAACTACTAACAGAACAGACAGCCTGCAATACACGAAAATTGTATGGCTATGTTTTGACACCTTCTAAAGGTGTTATTCGAACGCTTTAGGTCTCTCGTTTCGGTTTACCACTCTGTCCACCACAAACCTAATGTTTTTGCCGCCCATAATTAGTTTCCAACAGTTTAACTTTAACAAATAGCCTTATGTCTTTTATTTCACCGTCGATTCTTCTACAGTTTTGAATCAATTGTCATGTTCAATTATTAATATTTCAAGTATTAATTTTTTCTATCCGTGAAATGTTATATTTAGTTTCCGAATATTTAACTTTACCTAATGGCATTTCTGCTATGTTTCTTTGCCGTCGTCTCGCAGTTTTGAACTCAATTTTCGTGTTCGAATGTTTAAGTTTGAAGTTTTCCGCCCTCTGGAAAATTCCGCCCATAGTCATTATAATAATTCCAAAGTTTAAGGTCGTCTCATGACACCAAAGTCCGTTGACGACAATTGAGAGACACAGTGCAAAGATAATGGGAAACTTATGGCGTTTGAATAACACCATTGAAACGTGTCAAGGCAGAGTCACACAATATGACTATAATAATAATCTTTTCTTTATTGAAGCACCTGACAAACGCACTGCGCTGTACATTTACATGTTATGCAATTTAAATCTTAACTACTATCAGAACAGACAGCCTACAATACAACGGCGCTAATAGCCGTATTAGCAGTATTAAAAGCATATCCGACCTACGGGGCTCGAACTCGGTACCTCTCGCTCTCTACGCCATATGTTATCCAATGCGCTATCGCCCCCCCTCGATAACAAGCCTTTTCATTGGTTGGCAACACATAGAAATACTTCCAACAACTGGTACTGAAACTTCTATAGCCTCAGATGAATGCATTAAAAAGTGGTTAGAATCAACCATTATTAATATCTCGGTTATCCTGTAGTTAGTAATACCAGTAAAGAATGAAATTAACACAAAGGAATTGGGCAGCTAAGGTTTTATATTAGGTCTGACAAATCTATTAAAAAGGTGTTTAGCATCAACTATTACCCATGGCCTCGCAAGTTCTTATAGCATATCAGAAAACGTTTGTACAGTTTGTCGTAGATGCTAAACATGATGATAATTGCAATAATAATAATAATAATAATAATAATAATAATAATAATAATAATAATAATAATAATAATAATAATAATAATAATAATAATAATAATAATAATAATAATAATAATAATAATAATAATAATAATAATAATAATAATAATAATAATAATAATAATAATAATAATAATAAATTTAATAATAATAATAATAATAATAATAATAATAATATTCAAAATAATATTCATAATCATATTCATAACAATATTCATAATAATATTCATGCGAGTGTGGAAGGGTTAAGATATGAATCAGTTCAACACAAAAATAATGTTAGATTATCCTCCAGTTCAAAGTTCTCTTTAGACACCTCTAAAACGTTCCTGCTGAATGTATATATATAATTAATCTATAAAATTTAACATATCGGACTCGGATTTTCAGTTGGTATTGCCCTACTCTCTCATCCGGGATTGCAACCGGTAATGCTAGTCCCAACCCTTAATAAAGGAGGAGGGCGACACTAATGGTTTTGTTATCGTACATTGTCATTAAACTGAAACTACTTCTACCATCACCGGAGGACAACACCTCTGACTGCCCTGCGCTTACCTTTTGGGTGGCGCCCAGCAATTTGGATATTTAACAAAGTGATTAAAGATATGTATCCGTAAAAAATTGATCAACACGTGGTCGATAAAATCCCGAGAAATCCCTGTTTTGTTTTCGCGTTCATGATTTCGGAAGATAGACATTTTCAACAATGCCGATGACATACCGTGGCAGCCTTTTAAGGTTTAGGCATCACGTGAACACTGCAGTCGTCAATTATCGTTACAGAGTGGGAGTTATATTATAGTGTCTAGAGTAGGAAAAAAGTTTCGGTGAAATTGGATGAACGACGAAAGTTTGAAGAAGAGAATAATAATCTGCGTGAAAAATGTAGGTATGATTTCAAATCGAATGATGTAAGAATATTATGTATGCAAGAATGTATGTATGCATCTATGGAGTTATGTATGTAATTATGTGTGTATTTTTGGGCTGACAACTTTTGATTTAGCCGGAAACTTTACCAAATTTTACTAGTTGGATTAATGAGTTGATGGATAGGATGGATGGATGGATGGATGGATGGATGGATGGATGGATGGATGGATGGATGGATGGATGGATGGATGGATGGATGGATGGATGGATGGATGGATGGATGGATGGATGGATGGATGGATGGATGGATGGATGGATGGATGGATGGATGGATGGATAGATGGATAGATAGATAGATATATAGATAGATAGGTAGGTAGGTAGGTAGGTAGATAGATGATAGACAGACAGACAGACAGACAGACAGACAGACAGCCGGAAATGCCTTTATCTGGTACCTCTAGAATAGAATAGAAGTGCAATAGTTTTGGACACCTTTTTAAAGGTCTAAGATTGCCTTATAAATACAGGAGAAACGCAGTCTTTGGCAGAGAAATGGTTACATTGTCGGAATGGTAATACAAGTGGAACGCTGAAGTGTAGACGATTTCATATCTTAGCCTCGGCATACGCCCATCTTTTCCCATTTGGGTGACAGTCCAGCACTCTGACCACTCCGCCTACAAAGGCCTGTGTCATTCAAAAGGCTGGATGAATGAGGAGGGCGACGTAAACACCATAAAATTTTCGTTATAGCCTACCACCATCATTGACAGAGAACCGTTATATCGACCTTTTATTCAAAAGCTTCCGCTGTGATTCTAGTTACGCCTAAAGGCAATAGAATAGGAAAGCTAAAATGCACCGGGTCTAGAATTTGGTAAAGCATTCACCGAATGAATGTTACGCAGAAGAAGCAAACGGTCAAAATCTATTCGTCAGTTAAATAGAAGAGCAGTCGCTTAAACACCTTTTAAAGGTGTAAATTGGCCTTATAAATACGGAAGATGCGCAAACTTTAGCAGTAATTCACATCTTTTCAGCCGAATGGTATTTCAAGTGCAATACAAAAGTGTAAGCGACTTCATTTCTCAGACTCGGCATACGAAGTCGGTTGCTCATCTTTCCCCTCGTCGCATGATCCGTCCACCGATAGTGTTTTGCCAATATACCGCTCATTATTTCTAAGTAGGGGTGCTGATGGAGCAGATATCTCGAAACCAAGTTCTGTCCTGCCTGGGATTTGACGCGGCCTTTGTGAAACTACTTTTACCCACGCTTACAACAAAACGCGAAGGCTCTTTTATGCCAGAGAGACGGTGAGAACTGCTCAAAATAATTGCACACCTCTTTTAAGCTTATTATTCGCCTTTTAAGTACTGCAGAATTGAATTGTTTTTCAGGTGCTTACAATAGAAACGGTCATGGAAACGGTGGGGAAACTTCGCAATAAGTGCACACAATGTGTCATCTTTCAACGTTATTATTCGGCCTATTAGTCCAAGGAGCTGAGCGGTCGTGCATTAATACCTGCTTCATAAAACGTGCATACTATTTAATTTAGTCAAAATACGATCTCTGTACTAATTCAACTATAACCTAACGTTTGAGATAATAATAATAATAATCTTTTCTTTATTGAAGCGCCTGACAAACGCACTGCGCTGTACATTTACATGTTATTCAATTTAAATCTTAACTACTAACAGAACAGACAGCCTGCAATACACGGCGCTAAGAGCAGCCTACAAAGCATATCCGCCCTACGGGGCTCGAACTCGGTACCTCTCCTCGCTCTCCATGCCAGCAGAGGCGGATTAAGGCATGTTCAACATGTTCGGCCGAACAGGGGCCCCCACACCTGAAGGGCCCCCACACATGCAAAGAATTGTTTTAATTATTTTATAATTATTGTTATTTCTTAAGTCTAATAGTAAAAATGAGCAAATAGGTCAGAATAAATTATTCTAAACTGCTCATTTTAATATACACAAAAACATAACTTTTTCAGATGTGTGGGCCCCTATTAAAGTTTCCATTATCAGACAGATTCATCTCAAAATCGTTTGAAAACGAAATGATTCATTTTGCTGACCTAGCAAGCAAAGTCATTTGCACATAAACCGACGAATGAAACATCACCAGAACTGTTCCGTTACCGGTTAATCACAAGAAAGACAATGTTGAGATAGCACTGCGATTGTATCTTGTTCTTATGGTGGCAAATTGCAGCAGAGAACGTAGGCCTACGTTTTCAAAACTCAAATTGATTAAAAACAGAAAGCGATCGTCAATGTCGGAAGACATGCAGACTCGTTAGTTTGACATTGCTGAGCATCGGAAGTGACATAAAATACATGCAGTAAAATACTTAAAAAACTCAAATGTGCACATTGAAGCTGGGCAAGCATTAGGAGCCGTAGGTACACTGGAAGAGGCATGTTTTCAGTTTACTGTAGAGCGAACATGAAGAGGTAGATAATTCCAGATGGAGGGTCCCTCCAAGACAAGACTTGTGACAAGAACAACATAGGCTTACTTTCCAGCAGATGCTGATCGAAGAGAGGAGCGGCCTTTTAACAAAGTTGTAAAGGTGTTACCATGGAAGATAAGTATATATATAATATAGGAAGGCATGCAGATGATCTGCGCGTGCTCTGTACATGATGAGTGCCAGCTTGAAGCGGACACGCTCACAGACAGGAAGCCAGTGTAGTGAATGAAGAACAGGTGTGGTATGGTCTCAGTAAAAGAGTCTAAGACACATGTAGCTCTAAGACATTTTGACAGTCTTGCAGCCTGATGCAGTATTCTAGTTAGAGGAAGCAGTGTGCATTCAGGGAGACCATAGAGTACCGAGTTGCAGTAGTCCAGTCGTGTCAGAATAAGGCAGTGTATCAGTGTTTCCAGTGATGCTGAATCAAGAGTAGAACGAAGCTGTCGGTTTCCTCTGAACGTGAGCTACATTTTGACGACATAGCCTAAATGATGAATTTGCAAGCCAAAAGGCGCGCTAAGTATGTATGTAAATTCCATGACAATTTGAGCGATATTGATTGTCATTGTCAATTTATAATTTGTTGTTGCTCTTAACTCTGTCTTAATTTTGCTACAAAATGTAATCTGCAAACACTGTGACCAATCAGTTAAAACACTGTGACCAATCAGTTAAAACACTGTGACCAATCAGTTAAAACACTGTGACCAATCAGTTAAAACACTGTGACCAATCAGTTAAAACACTGTGACCAATCAGTTAAAACACTGTGACCAATCAGTTAAAACACTGTGACCAATCAGTTAAAACACTGTGACCAATCAGTTAAAACACTGTGACCAATCAGTTAAGACTATATTGTTAGCCTAAGCGTTTTACGCCTATTTTTATTGTCTGTATTGTGGTAACTTATCACTATGGTGTGTATTACACACCATAGTGATAATGATATTAAAATTATTAATAATAATAATAATAATAATAATAATAATAATAATAATATTAATAATAATAATAATAAAAATAATAATAATAATAATATTCAAAATAATATTCATAATCATATTCATAATCATATTCATAACAATATTCATAATAATATTCATGCGAGTCTGGGAAGGGTTAAAATTTGAATCAGCTCTTCGCAAAAACAATGTTAAATTATCCTCTAGTTCAAAGTTCTCTTTAGACACCTCTTAAACGATTATATTAAATCTATATATTATTAATCTATAAAAATTTAATATTATATCTTGGAATAAAGCAGTGTCATTCAAGCGGACTCGGATCTTAATTTGGTATCGCCCTACTCTCTCATCCAGGTTTGCAACCGGTAATGCTAGACCCAACCCTTAATAAGGAGGAGGGCGACGCCAATGATCTTTGTTATCGTACATCGTTGTTCAACTGAAACTACTACTACCATCTCCGGAGGACAACAACTCCGACGGCACGCAGTGCTCGTGAACAAACTGGTGCCCTGCGTTTAGCTATTGAGTGGCTCCCAGCAATTTGGATATTTAACAATGTGATTAAAGATATGTATCCGTAAAAAAATTGACCAACACGTGGTCGATAAAAATCCCGAGAAATCCATGTTTCAGTTTTTGATGATGATTTCAGAAGATAGATATTTTTAACAATGCCGATGACAATCCGTGGCAGCCTTTAAAGGCTTAGGCATCACGTGATCACTGCAGTCGTCACGTGACGCCAGGTTATCGTTTCAGAGTGGGAGTTATATCGTTGTTGGGGTGTGTATTTAAATAGAGCTGCAATATACCAAAACTAATCTTTGTCGGCGGCTACGGCCTATGTTGTCATAAGGTGCCGCTAAACTGTGGATCCATCCATCTAGGCGAGTAGGAAGAAAGTTTCGGTTAATTTGGACGAACGACGAAAGTTTCAAGAAGGGAATAATAATCTGCGTGAAGAATGTTAGTATGATTTCAAATCGAATGATGTAAGACTATGTATGTATGCATGTATGTTGCTATGTACGTATGCTATGGCTGCCAACTTTGGATGTTACAAGTCTATAATGAAACTATACCATCATTTTGCTGGTTGGAGTAATGGATGGATGGATGGATGGATGGATGGACGGACGGACGGACGGACGGACGGACGGACGGACGGATGGATGGATGGTAGACAGAGAGACAGACAGACAGACAGACAGACAGACAGACAGATATATAGATAGATAGATACGTAACGAATAAACGATTATACTTCTACAATCGATGTTATAATTAGAAGCGTAGACTGCATTTGCTGCATGATTAAAAGCGACCTCCTTAGACACCTTAAAACTGTTGGTAAACTATATTATACAAGCATAGGTACAGCAGCCTCTGATTAGGTTGTACTGCCTTATGAAACCGTAAAATTTAATAGAAAAATAGCCAATTAGTTAAAAGACTCTCTTTAGACACCTTTAAAACGTAATGAGACAGAGGGAGACAGTGGTGGATAAGATCAGGAAAAGGAGGCTCACATGGTTCGGGCATGTGACGAGAATGAACGACAAAAGGCTTCCAGCCGCGGCTCTGTATGGACTTGTGGAGGGAACACGAAGTCGAGGAAGACAAAGAAAGACCTGGATGGACAATAATTATAATGGAGGATTTGAGGGCACAAAACATGGACATGAGGGAAGCCATGGATAAAATCAGAGACAGAAAGATTTGGAGATGTCATGTTAAGGACTCATCGTTGGCGCACGCCTGACGGAGGAGAGAGAAGAAGAAGAAGAAAACGTAATGAAAGGATGTATATAGGTATGGGAAGCTTAAATAATGGTTGGATGATACCATGAAAGCCAATAATATTAGATATCGTGATTGCAGTCGAAATCTCTAAATTTCTAAAGCGCTAATGAAAGTCACCAGGCAATTCAGGAGCGCTGCGTCGCGTGAGAGGGGTTGTCTAGAGGTTGTCTAGAGGTACCAGATAAAGGACCAAGTCCAATTTCCAGAAGATCATGAAGAGAAAGAGGCATGGGAGCTGCTAAGGTGGGAGAGATTATTAGAAGAAAAATCAAGTTGACACAGCAGCAACTTAAACACTGAAGGGGTGTGATTCTAATTTGAAGTGGAAAGCCTGAGGGGTTTCAAACATAGAGTCTCAAAGAATTAAGCTTTTGTTGCTTTATAGGGCCTACCCTCGTTTAGTTTCACAATCATTAACTTAGAACCAAATCAATAGAACTTTTATTCACAAGCTTCCACTGTGATTCTAGTTAAACCTAGAGGCAACGACCAAAGCCAATGTGCACCGGGTCTAGAATTTGGTAAAGTATTACGAAATGAGTGCTACACAGAAGAAGGAAATGAATGAAAACTATTCGTCAGTTAAATGGAAAAGAAGTACATTCGCCTATACACCTTTTTAAAGGTCTAAATTGGCCTTATAAATAAGGAAGATACGCACAATTTTACAGTCCTTCACGCTTTTCAGCCGAATGGTATTTCAAGTGCAATACAGAAGTGTAAGCGACTTCATTTCTCAGACTCGGCATACGAAGTCGGTTGCTCATCTTTCTCCTCGTCGCATGATCCGTCCACCGATAGTGTATTGTCAATATATTTCTAAGTAGGGGTGTTGATGGAGCAGATATCTCGAAACGAATTTATGTCCTGCCTGGGATTTGAACCCTCGACCTTTTGGTTGCCAGTCCAGCACCCTAACCACTCCGCCTATAAAGGTCTGTGTCATTCCGAAGCCTGGATGAATGAGGAGGGCGACTTAAACACCAAACAGCGCCTACCTTTGTCTACTTAGTGTCGCATGACGTAGCCTTGTGAAACTACTTTTACCCACGTCTACAACAAAACGCGAAGGCTCTTTTATGCCAGGTGAGAACTGCTCAAAATAATTCCACACCTCTTTTAAGCTTATTACTCGCCTTATAAGTACTGCAGACAATCGTTCGTGAATTGTGTTTCAGGTGAATTCTATACAATTGAAACGGTCATAGAAACGGTGGGGAAGCTTCGCAATGAATGCACACAATGTGTCATCTTTCAACGCTATTATTCGCCCTATTAGTGCAAGGAGCTGAGCGGTCGTGCATTAGTGCATTAATACCTGCTTCATAAAACGTGCATACTATTAAATTTAGTCAAAATACGATCTCTGTACTAATTCAGCATAGGCCTACTCTGTGCGACAAAGAACTATCCATTTAGTATGGAGGAGGGAGGAGTTAAGCTAACTGCATTAAGGCTCTACTGAAAATGTTGGCGTGCACAGGAGAAAGGGTGGCGGTGAAATGTCTATAATAATTGGAACATGATGGGCCTTCAAATGAGTCACAGTTCAGTTTTTTCAGTAGACAACTACTACCGGCAGGACTGTGGGAGAGTTCTTATTTTGTATTCCACGTTACGTCTGACTACTATTTACTATCACGCAGCTTACATGTAGCTTAGCGAGTCCGACACAGTCTGGCGGCTTGCCGGATGGGTTACACATCTCTAATCTTTAGTCCTTGATTACATACTGCGTGCATTATTAATATGGTCGTGGATACAGTCACGCCCGACGTGAACCTATACCTGGGACTGGAATCACGCCCACATCGCAATTGGTCAATGCATGTCACATGAGTTTCAGGCCTGCTGCGTGGACGCTCTCCGCCATCGAACAAGTCCTCTGATTTCCATCCATAGACGATCAGATTTTTATCCCACGCACACTCCACGAACGGTTATCCTTAACAACCACTCATGTTTTTGGCAGCTCTACCAACGTTTTAATGATCCTTGGCTTCACTTTTTAACTCTTCCTGTTTCATTCAATCACAGTACTATCTTCTTTGTAAATTGTAACTTGTTGCGGTATGTCAACATGTTTTTGCAATAAACGAAAATATATATGTTTGAGTACCTGAAGCGAACCGACTGACAAACATTCCCGATTGCGGTGGAAGGTTGTTCACCGTGTTTTCTAATGACGACACTAACCCTGACCCTAACCGACCCTCACGACGCCTAATCTGACCCTAAACGACCCAACGAATCCTAACCTGATCCTAACCGACCGTCAAGATGTCGGCCATTTCGAAATTCCAAGGGAAGACAACAAGTTCACGTGACAGTCTTTAGCCAATAACGCGACGGGCGTGAATGTAGTACTGGGGCTCCGCTAACGCCCGGGGCGTAAATGGATCCACTAGGTATTAATATACATATAGATCGTTGTGTAGGATTCAGTGATGGTGCGCCAAGTGAAGGTACAACATGGGTACAAACAAGTGCACGTGCGTACATGGATGTATGTATGTAAGAGTGCATGCTTTTGTGTATATATATATATATGTGTGTATGTTTGTATGTACGTAAGTATGCATGTATCAGGATACTTCAAATAGCGCCAAGTACCTTGCAAAAGCGCTAGTGCTATTGGACTCATCTAAACAAGTGCGTTTTCAGACAGTTTGAGAATGTTTCCTGCACTTGACAAAGTGCAACAGTACGTAAATGTTAGCGAAGACTTTTCCACGGCTCTCTATTCGCATATCGCGTCCCTTATTTATAGAGTCTACAGTCAACGTTTTAAAGGTGTCTTAAATAGAGCGCTCTAACTACTCGCCTACGTCCAAGTAAGTAAGTAAGCAGTGGCGGCGCCAGACACTTTTTGTAACCAGGGCATAGCCAGGGCAGTCATACAAGTAACCAGGGCAGGGTGATTTATGGCATGCGTGGTAGCGCGAGGTTATATGGTGACCACACACACACACACATGCGCGCGCGCACACACACAGTGGCGCCTAACCCCCCACCTGGAATGGGAGAGCAACAACAACCCCATTCTGGCCGACTTATATATAAGAGACTCAGAAGTCACTCATACATGTAACTGTAAATTAATAACATCAGCATAGACCTTACAAAAGTTAAAGACCTTACTACACACAGCAACTAAAATAAGAAGTTATTATACTGTAAATGTCCATTAATAATGTGTTCTGACTTCTGACCAGGAGCGACTACAGAATAAAACAATAAACATCACAGCTAACAAAGCACCAGTGACCTATATGCAATGGGTATGGTAATGGTACAATACAGGCAAACAATGTAAAGTTTGCAGCTTTATTCAAAATAGTGTGTACACGACTGTGCACCAATTCTATTTGAATTTAATATCAGTTTGGTAAGATGACTGCAGCCAGCGCACAGCGGTTCATAAAGCAATACGGTATGAAATTATGACTGTACAATAACGAATCAAAAGCTTTGATTTTTTTTAGCGTACTACATGTAACAGCAAAGATGTTAACATTAGGCTATAAAGCAGTTATGTATTGCTTATCACAGTAGGGTCTAATCACTCTAATGAGTAGCCTAATCATGGCAATTGCAAAACAGATAATGCAAATTACAATAAAGAAAAGTAAATCGGCACAGTTTCTCAACAGCCCTAATATCAGCTGTAGGCCTACTAGCTGCAGATTAAGTGCTTTCTCAGCACTGGTTATATACACGTAGCAGCTAAGCTGCTAATAATAGTAGGCATATTATCACCTCAATGGCATCTTATATTGGCTAGTAAGGCCAAAAATTAACTTTTTTAATGCAACAAAGCTCTAATGCAGTAATTGCTCTAATGCAGTAATTGCTCTAATGCAGTAATTGCCTACCATTTAATTATATGATGAACTTCTTACGCAAATGTTTCAGAAAAGAACAAGACAAAGAATTAAAAAATTAAGTTAAATCAATATGTGGTGGTGAATTTAGATATTAGATAAGTGTATAATTCTATATTATTGTAACTCACCACTAAAAAATTTCCCGTTGCTGGTAGCTGAAATAAAATATTAGGCCTAATAGCACGATGCTAATAATCCCGAGTTCTCCCCAGGTATTGTCTGTAGACCTATAGACTGCTCTCTAGCTGTCGAGAATTTCTGCTGATGTTGATGCTATAGTGATTACAACTCTCCGCAAAATGACACTGTCTAGTCAATAAACAATAAAATTCCCTATTGAGGGCCTATTTTATGGTATAATGAGAATCACTTATAACA
>JACEVL010002474.1:0-18357 GCA_020284085.1 Aporrectodea caliginosa
GATTAAGAATCTCAAAGCTTATAGCAACACAAGCATACTAGAGAGCTTCCTGGTCGTGTGCCAGTGTTCCAGCGTGGCAAGTGCTTATTGTAACAATTAGTGTGATAGAAAAGTTATTTACTCTACCATATGGTTTTTGTAATCTACGACTGTTCCGCAGACGTTCTTATCAAGACATCTCTCACTGTTCGATGCTCGGATGAAGCACTTTTCTCCATCAGGAATTTTTGAGCAGCTCCAACACTGGAGACCTTAAACGATGTAAACTAAACAGGTCAATACAGTTGATATAAATCTGTACCTGGTCGAAGCAAAAATAATTCATCCGATGAACGTGTAAGCAAAGTGTTTTCTGTTAACGCATAAAATACTATTCTGCTGAATAGAATTAGTTGTCAAGAAGATAGCAATGAAAATTCAAATCTACTGTAATGTCATTGTACTAATTCTCAAGCCATCGTCGATGAACGCTGCTAAGCAAAAGGTGTCTACCGTAATCCCGAGTTAAATCTGGCCAAGAATCAGGAAGGAAATGTAGAACTGGAAATGAAGAACAGTCTTCTAATCGGTGGTCCACATTGAATGTTCGCAAAGCTAAACCATACTCTTAAGTCGTCATCATTTGCACATAGGCTAGGTTTTCGAGATCCATGAGGCGAGAAAAATTAAAGCCCCATTATTGAGCACAGAGCAACACGGAACAGGTGGGGTGTTGACACAGGCCTGAGAACCTTTAGAGAGCCTTCAGAGAACCGGCAGTAAATACTCAAACCCCAATACGTACAGCAGTTCATAAAACTTAATATAGGTTATACTAAAACTAGAAGTTGGATGAGTGATGAAATCATGGTATTGATAATGCTAAATAATTATTATAGCAGTAAATCTAGAAGTTGAATGAACGATCAAAATATTTATTGTTGGGTGATGGATGGAAATATGTTATAGTAAAAGGAGAAGTTGGAAGAGCGATTAAAATATGGCTAAAATATGCTTAAAATAATTTTTGCCGCTGTACGTATTGGAATTTGTGCACATGCGAACCGGCAACACGAGCAGAAACAGACACATAGTGTAAATTTCAGGGTCACTGCCCAGAATCTCGAATGCAGGCTGTAATGTAATGTAAAGCAATGACGACAATTTCTATAGGTTGTGATTTGGGTTGCAGTGAAATCAAGGCAGGCCTTGGGAGTATATAATTTCTTAAGATAACTAGAAAACGGCATACAATATGTATTGTGAAAAAGTGCGTGAAGCAAAATAAGAATAGGTCACTAAGCACAGATTTCTGAGTTGAGGCTTAAGTTTGAGTGAAGTTTCCAATCACTTCATTTCAGTCATTTTGTGAAATAAAATTCTAAAGATTATTAGCGCCGTCGGTGATGATGATCGTCATCACCATTTTCATCCTCATCATCATAATCATATTCATCATCATCATGATTATCGTCATCATTGTCCTCATCATCAAAATCATTATAATCATCGTCTTTGTCGTCGTCGTTCTCATTATTATAAAAATCGACGGCACAGTTACAGCATTAGTAGAGTAAGAACAGAATTCTCATTCACATTGCTATTCCTAAAAGACGAAAGGTGGCGTGTCTCGTGCGACAGTGCTCTTTGGATTTTCAGTCGTTTTTGGAGGCCAAGGCTAAAGGGTGAGAGAAGTTCCCAATTAAGCTTAGGCCTATTCTGTGAAATGAAATTCTGAAGCTTATTGAAGTCGCCGCTTTGGTTATGCCCATAATCATTATAGTTGTTGTTGTCATAATGGACGAGAGAAACAATTTCATAAGCAGGAGGAACAAATTTCGCATTCGTACTATTTAATGCGAATGCGATGTTGAAGCTTTTCCTTCTTAATGTAACTTATGCGAAAGTCAAGAAAAAACTTATGAAATGCTATTTACCTTCAGACGACCCAAAGACTAGACACGAACAAAGCAAAAGTCCGACGAAGCGGAACATCGTTCCTACTACGCAGTGGCGTAACGAGGGGGCAGGCGGGCGGCCGCCCCCGGGCGCAGGACAGGGGGCGCAAAATTAGGTCTGAACACTTTTTTTCTGAAAGAAATCAGGTAAAAATAGAAAAATAGTTTTAAAAGTAACTTTTGTACGTGAGTCTTGCACTTGGGGGGAGGGCGGGGGTTGACAAGACGGAAAAGCACCCGGGCGCATGAACCCCTAGTTACGCCACTGCTACTACGCAATTACAACAAGAATAATATCAGTTCAGTAAATGATATTCGGATAGAGAGAACAGCGTATGGCCCACTGACCCACAAGAGAACGATTTACGGCTTACCAATCGGTTTTAAGGCTTTCATGGAGATCGACCAAGGGCGTCGCGGGAATTAATCAAGACATCTGCATCTGATTTATGAAACTGTACCAGATAGAGGATTTGAAACGTGCGTGAGCTGTTCATTGAAGGGAAATGAAGCTAAACTCAATCAATGCAGTTATTATTTGAAGTGTAAATAGAACGATGTCCTCCACTGTATAACACAAAATATTACCATTTCTGTACTAAGGACCCTGTCACTGTCAGCAATGGGAAAAAACAATAGTGAAATTTCGCTGTTGCTTGCAGTGTTGAGGTAGATTTTAATTCTCGAATTTCAAATGGACATAGGCCCCCGAAACAGGTAAAATTGGGTCTAGCTGCAGTTGACTCTCGGGCAAATGGGTTCAATGACCCGAATAATTTCGCCTGTCTAAGAGGTTACTCGAACAGGCTACAGCAGATGATGTTTACTTGACCTGATATGCAGCTATTGCTGCTCTGGTTTATCTAAGTCCCCACTTGATTCACTCATTAAATCATTTTCAGTCAAATAAACATATCAAAGTCTGTCATGAATCACATCGGTATCGATCGTTATCAGCTACTGTTGTTCTTGACCTATTTTCAACGCTTACAGAACTCACCAACTGAAATATTTTTATTAAAATATAAGCATTTAGTTATTCAGTTGGATTCATTGTACCGGTGTTCTGAACATCCACTAAATTTGAACGTAAGAAATATGTATGTATGCATGATCCTGGAATACATCGGGAGCTATGCGTTCCTGTGCCTAGCTGCATGGTAGGATCGACGATCAATTCGTTCAGCGGCCAGTGGGAATGCCAATCCTGCACCTCTCTACGACGATTTTTATTGTTAATTAGTAATTATATAGCGCCAGTGTCTAATTCACAATCTATAATCAGATGGCACCAAAACCAATTTGTAATCTGGTCAGTGTGTAGACGATCAGCTGGCTGAGACAGAGAAACAGCCCATGGTGGATATGCTAATTGAAAAAGGTATTTCTTAAGCTGTGAAGGTAATTACATAGGCGAATGATCAGAATTAAGGAACAGATACAGGGATAGTGACAGATAGAGATGTGTCGAAAATCCGGGTCCAGGTACAGAAACAGGTGCTGACACATCGTACTTCATCGTATGTAGGCCTAGCCTTATGGAGCAACCTTTCCCTGAAAATACGTACTTTTCTTAAAGAGACAGACCAAGGAACATTTTCAACTCTTATTAATTTACTCACAACAAATTAGACGGCTGTTAGACAGTCATGTTTTAAAACATTTGTGAGGTTAATAAGGCGCTACGTAATAGCTATATACAAGCACAAACACAAAGACGTATGTATGAATGCATGTATGCATGACTATTTGTGTATTATGTGTCGTGTAATGTGTATTCATGACATTGTATGCATGTGACTCTGTAATAGTTAACCGTTAAGCAGAAAACTGATTCGAATTGGAGCTGAATGAATAGAACGTCTGAGGGCCATACTGTAAATGTGAATAAAGACGGTTTTCTACAGCAACCTATGGCGTCGACTTTGAAAATTATTAATGAATTAGCTGGGTGTGATCCGTCACCCCAGTCGCCCGTCTGAATTGGCGCCACGCCATTTAGGGTCCCCCGAGTACGAGATTTAAACCTCTGAAATACTCAAACATCGGTGTGCCAATCCACTTCCTCGCGTACAGAGTCAACCTGACGTAGCCAACTCTTTATACAATTTAGCCAACCGAACCAGTCTTTTCATCGTAATTTTATGGCAACGAGAGGTTTCCACAGGGGCGCTTCTTGTCGTTTAAGACTTTTCACTCAAACACCACATACTGGCAGTGGACGGGGTACCGAATTACTTTATTTCAAAATATTGCTTTATGTTATTTTAATTAATTTTGGGACACCTTAATGTATGTAGTGGGGCCCGGTGGTGTAGGGGTATGTGCGGTGCCTTGCAGCCGGAGGGTTGCCGGTTCGAATCCACCTCAAACCGTCTCGTAGGGACCCTGGGCAAGTTCTTCACTAGCAATTGCTCATGCGCTTCGGCGTGAAACTCCAATTCAATGTCCGCGCTTTAGTCGGGAGCGCCTCTGAGGAGAAATCTTGAAGGGGCGCTATAACAAGTACTTGTACATACAATACAGCTACAATTTGCTCCGTTCTATAAACTCTACATTCTCTATTAAATCTTGACAAAAAGTCCGAACTGTTGTTCTAGATCGCGCTTTTTGTTTCCGTGAAACATCATTGGGAGCAGCTTTGTAGATTTACAGAGCATTCTATATAACTGTTCATGCAAAGCGAAGCACGATTAATCCACACGTACTTGAATAAGTTTAGTATACGATGGTGCAATAACATCAGTTTCACAGATTTATTTCCAATTTCGATTATTCTGTGTCAAGTAAACGATTTTTAAAGTGCGTCATAAATCGAATACGCTAATAGTAATTCCTCGTCAGCTGCTAGTAATAATTTATTTAATTATTTATTTAATTGTCAATGTTTTGAATTCAAACTTGAGTCTCCCAAATACCAACACTAGAGGGATAATTGCACATAGGAGTGTCGCAGTACCGCAGGCAAAGGCGAATGGTACGTATCCCGGAACGGTATCGCATTTGATATGTAGAGCATCCTGGGTTGTAAGTGGAAACATACTGAGGCGATGCACAAAATGCGTCAATAAATGGTGACAACCTCATATCATCGTCTGCATAAATATAACACACTCCAATAGGTACATGTTTCCAGAATCGCTACTTTGTCAGCTATCGATCTAGAGGTTATGCACGTTCGAAGGAGCTCAGTCTTAAGCTTAAACCTAAATGAATTCAAAGAACTGGCAGAACGAGTAGAACTGAACAACGCATTTCAGAGCCTTGAACCAGCAACCATAGAACGAGTATGCGCATTTTACGAATATTAAGATTTTAAAAATTGACGAATATTGACGAATATTAAAACTGGCCAACGAATATTAAAAATATTAAATTTTTAGTTCTTTTAATTCTTAATTCTTCAAAATCCGGGATTAATTGTAAAAAAATCAGTGCCGAAAAAATATGGATAAGAACAGTTACATATTACAGTTACTCAGCCAAGTACAGACCTATGGTGGGTAAAATCATACTTGACATTATATTGAGTGGCGCAGCAAGATATTTGGCGCAAATTCCCATCAATTTGAACTAAGATATGCCAACGACTCTATGACTAAGTTCATCCCCTATCCATCAGACGAGCCAATTCAATTAAGGGCTAAACGCATCATTGACATGCTGGCGTAAACAACATATCTTCAAATGATATAGAATTACTGGTGCAGGGATTTCAGATTAAAAGAAAGAGAGACAGACAGACAGACAGACTCAATAGTAGGGCAAGATTTGGGTAGGAACTTTGAAACCTAAGCCTACCACATAACAGACCACAGCTCCAAGTATAGCGCCGCAAAACCACGCACATGTTCTTCATTGGTAGTCTTAAATTTGTAAAGCAAAAACAGTGACGTCATCAACGAATATTTACGAATATTTACGAATATTAAAAAATGCCCTAATATTCACGAATATTTACGAATATTAATGCCTGAAGTCACGAATTCTCGTTCTATGCCAGCAACTGAGAACGCTCGAGAACCAAGCGCTGCCCCGGTAAGCGACAGAAGGGTCACAGTGTCCACAGGTTGAGTGAAAGATCTGCTGGCATTACGGGGAAGCATGGCACAGAGATAGAACGGCTGATTAGTACTTCTACCGTGCTAGTGACGCTTCTATCGTCTATCTACCTCTAACCGCCTTTTGTCAGACGTCAGTGACATAGTATCCCTAAACATTGTTCTTGTTCATTGTTCTTATTATTATTATTATTATTATCATTATTATTATTATTATTATTATTATTATTATTATTATTATTATTATTATTATTATTATTATTATTATTATTATTATTATTATTATTAATTATATTATTATTATTATTATTATTATTATTATTATTATTATTATTATTTTATTATTATTATTATTATTATTATTATTATTATTATTATTATTATTATTATTATTATTATTACTATTATTATATCAAAAACTAGTGTAACTGGAAGGGCTATCCCTCTTCCATCTCGGGCATAGGGTCAACAAAAGAACCGGTGAAGGCCACAGCGTTAAAGCGCTGAATTGTCAACGACAGTCTTTGGAAGAGGAAGGTCGTCTCTCTGACGTCGTCCGTCGCCTTTGTCAGATGACGGCCCATCATTATTATTATTATTATTATTATTATTATTATTATTATTATTATTATTATTATTATTATTATTATTATTATTATTAGTATTATTATTATTATTATTATTATTATTATTATTATTATTATTATTATTATTATTATTATTATTATTATTATTATTATTATTATTATTATTATTATTATTAATATTATTATTCTTATTATTGTAGACAAGTCACGTAATTGTCTCGTCTCTGCAAGTTCTTATTATTGGCCTTTTAAATGGCAGGCAAGCGAAAAAAGCTGCACACCACTGCACACTCAGTATACTACTGACTTCTTCATCATATCTTAAGACCTTTATGGAGAAGGCATACTGAGGATATCTGTAATAGGACTAGTAATAACAATGGTGGTGGGCGTACGGTCGCTTCCAATTCAAGACTAATTTGGTAATGCTCTGACCTGCTGGCAAGTATATTTTCGCTGACATTCGAATGCCACTGTGATTTCGATAAAATTAAACGGCAACGCCATAGGCTGACATCATGCTGGGCTTTGAATAAAATTTGGTACAATAACTGTTGATCAAAAGACTTGAGAACAGCATTCACACCAGTAAGCTGCGCTTTTTATAAGGAGCGCCTGACGTCCAGAAAATATAGCAATCTGGTCAAAAGATTCTTTTATAAATAAACGAACGGCAAGAATTATTTCATTTTAAGACTAATAAATATTTTGAAAAGTCATATTCTATTGAATGCAATTTTGTCTCTGTCAGCAATCTGTAATTCTAGAGTATTTATTGTTTATGTCGACTATTTGTTAAGTGTTTGTTTTCAACCGTAATGACTGGCTTGACAATGTGTTAATTTTGTAATAAAGTTAAATGCCAAAAAAATAACAAAGAGTTTGCAAAATGGCGCAATGAAACATCATGTGAATTCTTGCATACCTGTCACGGAATTGGTGAATAGAGCACATCTTCCTTTGCAATAACTACGTTTGACTATAAATTGTCCCGTCTCAGAATCAAACTCAACACTTCGTGCATTGCATATAACACCGTTATTATTATCGTCAGATTTGCAGTCATAGCACTCCAACTCTCCATCTGAAACGCATGAGAAGAATAATTTAATCAGAACAGTCTACCAGTCTTAGCAGAAAAATTAAAGAATTGTTTAATCTTAAGAATCAGACAAACCAATTTTCATCATAATTTATATAGGCGTGCAAACTTCTTTGTTGTTCACTCTTACTGGGGTAGCCTATGTAACTTAATGACACCAGCGGACCTATAAATACGTGGATGAAAATTGAGACATTATTTAAAATTCATGCCTATGATGGTGCATAGAACTGATGGAAGTTATCTGTATGCAGACAATTAAGTAAGGTCAAGGAATTACTAAAATCAGAAGCACAGACGGAGTATGGCATCGCGGTAGTTACGAGCGAGAATTTGCCTTATTGTTTGAACACATCTAGAAGAATAATCGCTGGCAAATATACTTTAACAGATCCGTTAAATTCTGTCAAGAACCATCGAAGTTGCACCTGCAGCTTAAGCGCAAGGAATTTCAGACGAGCAAACAATATTGCATCATGCAATATCATTAATATGTAGCCTGTGATATCATTCTATATTAAAGCTAACTACATTATGTAAAATTTTAGATTAAGGAATACTAATTCTCCAGACCTTTCACGACTGTTTGAGATAATGCACTGCATGTGAAGAGGCAAATCAATGCGAAAGACAACATCGTTTTGTTCTCAACGCTCAGCAAGAACAGAACTGAGTAAATTGATAGAGTCATTTGATATGGTTCTATCTTACTCTCAAAATCGTTTGCACAATCGTGTAGACAGGAGGACGTAGCTATCGGTTGGAGTGTGTGTCTGTTGAATAGCAAAGCATTAGAAATTCGGTTCTTCTTGCAATTGAAATATTGACGAGAGTCTCAGAAATTTAATGCTTAGTTTGTTCAGGTGTATAGTACTGAAGTTAAGAATAACATGACGAGAAAGAGGTAGTATTCCAATCTTCGTGGTCAAAGTGAATAAAGTTATATGCACAACTCTGCTTGTGCTTGAAGCATCTGCAAATAATTGTTCTCAGGAGAATCAGAGTGGCGTTTAACGGAAACACAAACTTTAAACTGCGTTGTAAAATTAATTCACTGAACATATCTTTAGCATTTATCTATTCCAAAATTAATTCTAAAAATTTATCTAGAAGAAATCTAAGCGAAACAGTTTGAAGATAAGAAATGAGATACACGTGCGCAGAAGCTTGCTTTGTACTTTACGCTAAGCTTCTAAAGAGCACTTCGGAGATTTTCTCAGTCCTCTATTATCTCTCCGGTCGATTGATGGTAGGAATTCTGTTTGAGTAAGGGTGGACGCCTCTCCAAGACACTCGCCTCCCTTTCTTCACTGAATCCTACATTTTTGAGTTTCAGACGACAATGCTTTTTATTATTATTTTTTGCATCCGATGTAGTTCTGCTCCCTCAGGTTATAAAACTAAATTATTATTATTATTCAAAAATTTATAAAGCGCATTTTATGACTTTAAATTGGCTGAAAATGTTTCGCGAGCTGTCGTTGACGAAATAATATTATGTATGTTTAGTAATTGTTTACTGTTTACAGCTGGTTAGGAACAGGAAAGTAGAACTTTCTAATGTATTTTGAGATCGCATCAACGTTCGAAGCTCTTCTCGTGAGAAGGAACTTGTGCAGCGTATCTGGCATATGGCTCAAAACATGCTAAAATTATTTTAGGTTAGGGTTGTGGTAGGTTAAGGGATGACCTAAGCCGTCATTTTTGGAAACCATGTAGACAAGCAGGGACAGGATAAGAACACGTATATCCAGGAGTGTCAGAATTAAGGAGTGAACGAGAGTTTCGGCAGCGGCGAATGTTAAATGACATGTATTGTAGTGGTCTTCATAGAGAAGCACCTCAATGTCTCAAGCAGTAGACTGCTCTTCTGAACGAAGAAATGCCGCCACTGACGCTTTTTCTAGTCAACCGTTGCTCGCGGCTGTCTTGTTGCTAGTCACAGGCCTATAAATGACTTTGGTTCGGCCGTGCACAGGGCTTAAAGAGCTTAGTCCATAATAAAGCATTCATAAAGAGTCGACCTCTTTCTTTTCTCTGGGTCTTTCGCACTGGGAGCGCGTCTGATTGGTGTGCACTGCGAGAGGCACTATATAAATTGATAGATACAATACAATACAATACAAATGATAAGAGGTCTTTCTTCTAATTAATATGCTACTATGATCAAGGTCATACAATAACTTTGGCTCGCTAATCATCTAAACCTGGCTGGTTGACATCTCTTCCTCTGAAAGGGTTCTTGTGCTGATCCTGTTACAAATTTAATAAATATATTACACATGGCTCAATTTAAAGCTCAACTGAAACATTATCTATTGAACACATGAAAAGAATATGACTCGATAGATTGTACCTGTAGTTTAGATTGTTTAAGATGTACAACTGTGAACATTATAATATGTTTTGTTTTGATTTTGTTTGTTTGTTTTAAATCTTGTACTGCAATGTTTTTTTATTTAGTTGTTTGGCTATGATTTAGCCCTAACATTGTTATTTAAGTTGAATTTTCTATAACTATATGATCATAAAAATCGTCTTGCCATCAGTAAATGTAATGTGGAAAAGGGGCAGCCCTGCAATAGCGGATTATTTTATCCTTTAGAGCTGTCCTGTTGACGGCATCAGCAGATTAACTCTTTTTTTAAATGACTGATTGTTAATTAATAATGTGCTGTTGTTGATTCAATAAACGGCTGATTGATTGATTGATTGATTGAAAGTAAACGGGACGATAGAACTATGTCAACGGATTTGTGAGTGGGGAAATGACTTCTATCCATTATTCTGTTACATTGCTATTACGACTTAGGCCTATGTTGTGCGCTACTTCATAATATTTAATCGGTTTGGTGACTATTCATCCCCGGAGAATTCATCCCCGGACGATTCATCCCCGGACAATTCATCCCCGGACGATTCATCCCCGGACAATTCATCCCCGGACGATTCATCCTGGACCATTCATCCCCGGACTGTTCATCCTGGACGATTCATCCTGGACGATTCATCCTGGACCATTCATCCCGGACGATTCATCCCGGACGATTCATCCTGGACAGTATTCTATGATTGTGGTTAGTAAGTGAATTATGAAGCTTTAACGCACCTTTCATGGTATGGTCATGGTATAAATAGGTTACTTCATGATTTTTTCGTTTTAGCACATTAAGTACCAAACTCGTTCTATTTTCAAATGAATTGTACTCGTGGATTCCACACTCGTAGAATTCATAAGAAAATAGAACTCGTGTGGTATTTCCGGTGTAAATACGACAGAAATCATGAAGTAACCAATACTTAGTTGTAAAACATTTACAAGGTTCGCCATTACACCACACATTTCATCTTACTTACTGAAATAATGACTCTTAGGTCAAAAAAACATGACGTCACCAAAGTATGGGTTCAGTGTGAAGTGCGCAGGTTTTTCGAATCAGAAACGTTTCAATATCAAGAAATAAATAGGCTTATTTCTTAGTTAACGGAAAACATTGAATAAGAAACAATAAAATAATACGTTATGACGACGGTAAACTTTGGAACATCGAAACGTGGAAAGCGAACGGTGATACATCGAAACTACGAATACTGGAGAAAAGGAGAGAACGCACAAGGACAAACACAATGGCGCTGTTGCAAACACCAGGTTTTCAACTGCAAAGCACGACTGCTAACAGATGCAAACAACGTTGTGATCGGAGATCAGTCACCAGACCACACCCACAGCGGTAATGTCTCAACAGCACTTGCACGGGCCGCTATCGCAGACATGAAGAAGAAAATGACAGAAACTATAGCAACACCAAGTTCGTCTTCCGGTGCGGTCATGGTTGATCTGGGTCCACATGTGTTGATGGCCTTGCCCAAGAAAACTTCTCTCAACCGTGTTCTGCGTCGTCATCGTCAAGTTGTATTGTCAAGCGGTGATAACCAGCAGACCTTACCACCAACACCAACTAATCTCAGCTTTCATTTCCCAATTCCCATCGAAATTTATCAATTTCCTATTATTTGATTCTGCATCGGGAGATGATCGGCTTATCATCTTGGGCGATAGAATGCTTCTTGGTGGTCTAGCCAGATCCGACATCTGGTTGGCTGATGGCACTTTCAAGGTGGTACCCTCCATCTTTTTCCAGATGTACAGTATACATTTCCAGTTCATGAACGGAATTAATCCTGCCGCAGTATTTTGTCTATTGCCGAACAAGACCCGAGCAACCTACGACCGTCTTATAACGGAATTGAAGAATCTGATGCCAAGTGCTGCACCAAAAACGATTTTAACCGATTTCGAGTCAGCGGCAATGGGAGCATTTTCCCATGCATTTCCCGGAGCTTCCATAACCGGATGTTACTTTCATCTCAACCAGAGTGTCCTTCGCAAGGTGAATGAATTGGGTATGAAGAACGATTACGAAACTGACGATGTGCTACGTGGAAGTGTTCGATGTTTATCAGCACTCGCACATGTACCGGTTGATGATGTTGCTGAATCATTCGACTTGCTAGCTGAAGACATGCCAGAACATGACAGAATGAACGAACTTCTATCCTACTTCGAACACACCTACATTAGAGGTCGACGACTCCGAGGCAGAGGCCACAATTATGGCCCAGCCATGGTTCCGATCCCGATGTGGAATCATTACGAATCAGCTGGAGATGGTATAGCACGTACCACAAACATAGTGGAAGGCTGGCATCATGGCATACAATCACTGTTCATGTGCACTCACCCTTCACTATGGTTGATGATTGAAGGGCTGGAGAAAGATAGTCAAAAGCAGAAGGCAGCATTCATGCAAGCAACTACTGGTGCCCAGGAAATTGGTGTGAAGAAATACCGCGACTTGGTCGAAAGAGTTAGACGTGCTGTTGGTGGATACGGAGAAACAAATGTGTTATTGTACCTTCGTGCAATTGCGCATTTGTCGCACAATTAAAACTGTTACTACTGTAACTACATCTTATTATTAATAAATCGAAACTTAGTTGTAAACCAATTAGTAAAATAAATCATCGTGACTTTCGTGGTGGCTATGTGCTTTGTCGACATTATGAGTTTTGGAAGCCGAATACATGTCATCGTGGGGAGAATTGTCTTTTTGCCCATAACTATGAGGAACAACACCTTTGGACTCTGGAAAAAGATGGTTGCTTTGACATTGCTGAATTCATTGGTCAAAATCGTTCTCAGAGTGCGGCACCACTGTTCTCTGTTTATGGAATGCTGGAGTAAAACTTTGTCACAACTTAAAGTTAAATAAAATAATAGAAATTATTGAAATGCAACATTTGTTTTATTTCATTTGATAATGTGTATTAATACAAGGATATTTCTGTTACAGAAATGTAACAAGACCGATAGTACTATAACTTCACAGTCATTAACTGTTACAGTAAATTCTTCGCTTTTCAGTGAACTAGTCCCTTCCCTACACCATCAGGACCTCTACACCTACTACTGCTGATAAATTTCAAATAGATGCTTCTTCATTAATTTCAATTCTTTCCGTTGCTTTACTTTATATCGTAATTTCTATTTCATTTGATTGAATGGTCCGGGATGAATGGTCCAGGATGAATGGTCCAGGATGAATGGTCCAGGATGAATCGTCCAGGATGAATGGTCCGGGATGAATGGTCCAGGATGAATCGTCCAGGGATGAATGGTCCAGGATGAATCGTCCAGGATGAATGGTCCAGGATGAATGGTCCAGGATGAATCGTCCAGGATGAATCGTCCAGGATGAATCGTCCGGGGATCAATAGTCCGGGGATGAATCGTCCGGGATGAATCGTCCGGGGATGAATTGTCCGCATACCATTTAATCGAGTTAATTTCGACCTGCTGTTAGCTCACAATTATTGTTTTTATTAAAACTGTGAAATATTTGTACAAATATATTTATAGCGAACAACTATTAAAATCCAAACGAGGTCAACACAGCGATTGAAAAGCCGCCGTTTGGTAGTTACTTTGGGGCGTTATGATAAAATTTAATGGTATGCGTTATATTGGCAGGACTTCCATAAATGACTAGATTTGCTTAAAAATGACAGGACTTGCTTAATATTGGCGGATCTTGCTAAATATTATAATATGAACACCTGGCACCTGAACAGATTACATCAGATTATATCCGAATGCTCAAACGAATCAATAAACAGTGAAAGCATCAGATAACGTTGTTTTATAATTTGGTAATGAATCGTAAACGATGGCCAGATATAATCTGCGACTGTCGATGTAAAGTTATATATATGTGCAGCTGACGAAATTGTGTTTAATAAATGCGATCGATGTTACAGTGTGATAATTCGTATAAATATTTATGAAATTACGGTAATGTCTTTTACAAATACGTATGCACGCCCTCATGCAACGTGTATTTAGCGTCACGTTAAATTTATTACGAAACTTTAATCTTACTGAAGAAATAAGGGAACATTATTGCGTGTATTCTATATTGAGAGAGACCTACAACTTCTGTGGAAAAGGAAAAGATTAGGCCCTAATCGAAAACACCAATAGAAAATTTTAATACGAAAAGGCATATAAGACGGGTTTCTCTACTTAATTAGTTGATGCTTAAATAATTTCCCTTTGCTATTTATATCATAACACTTATTATAAGCAGAATAAGTATATTCAGTCCTGGAATAAATTTTACGCACAGAAATGAGAGTCTGAGGCGAGGTCACCATGATCACCAGATGAAGAACAGCTAAACCACAAGATATTTAAAAGCCAATTAAAATAGTTTTGAGGCGTTCTGCATGAAAGGAAGTAAACTAGTTTCATCATCGAAGAAACACTTGTAATCGGTTCCATTCGTTGGGAGCAGCAACGTGGAATGCACGAGAGATCACAAGATTATCGGAAGATCGGAAGCTGAGGAGGGGAAGTAAAGACAGACTATGGTGATTAAGGCTATTGTAATTCTACGAGACGGTTAAGATGTTTGTACTGAACATGCATGTACATTGTACAAGTAGGAACCAACGAATCAGATGATTTTGGATACATTGAAACTTGTTGATTTCAAAATTTTAGATACCGGTACCTGCGAAATCCGAATTCGAGGCGAGAGCAGAAAAGAGAACAGACTATGGATTTGACAAGCGGTGCAGATAGGAAAATCAAACCGAGGAATAGGCTTCCATTAATATTACTAAACTTAAAAACATTCTTCTGACTTTAGTAGTATATTTTCTACTGCCACACAAGAGGTTGAGAATGTGCTAAATCTTGTGCTAAATGAATGTCAACAGATCAGGGAGCAAGATATAGGCTAAACACACAGTGCTTTGAGCTATATTTAATGCAGCAGTTAATCATTCAGTCTGTCAATACATCCTACAGTAAATATTCGCATTTTTATTTTATAGCTTTGACTGTTTAGTTCGATCGCTCTTGGAGCTGCGTTCAGGTAGATTATATTTGGGGGAATTTAATGTTTTTATCCGATCGAACTTTTGTCGCACAATTACTCTGCGTGTACTTTTGATAGCCAAAGATTCATTATATTAATAGTGAAATCGAAAGTGCTTTCGATTTTATGATCTATCAAGCTTAGAAAATGGCTGCGAAAGATTTAGATAGTGGCGCTATTAAAAAGCAAGAGCTCGACGATATAACTACATGTTGTATATGCACCGAAGTCTACACGGATCCGAAAGCCTTGCCTTGCGTTCATACATTCTGCATGAAATGTATCCAAGAAACTGGACTCAAGACCAACAAAGGACCTGGAGATGAAATGCCCTGCCCAATCTGCAGACGAACGTTCAAGATTCCACCAGAAGGGTTTCGTGGACTTCCTAAGAATTTCTTTATTGAGAGGCTGATACAAGCTTCAAATATTACACATCACTCAGCGTCTTCAAGAGCTCTCTGCGACGCATGTCTAGACGAAAATAAAGAAGAAGCAGATAAAGAAATTCCAGACGCTGATGCATACTGTGTTGAATGCAAATATAAGTTGTGTGAAGAATGCTGCAATGAACATAGAAAATTTAGATTTACAAAGAATCATAAATACATAGCAATGACTGAATATGCAAGTGGCCAAAATGTGATGACAGATCTAGTACCAAGTGTTTGTCAACTGCATGAACAAAAGGCTTTGGATGTATACTGCGCTGATTGCAAAACAGTTGTGTGCGCCTTCTGCTTCATTGACGACCATAAGAATCACGAAGGTTCTGATGTTAACAAATTCGTGGATGGCTTTCAGAAACAGATGCAAAGCAATTCTACAGCAATAAATGAGTGCATAACTCAAGCTGAGACGAGAAAGGCAGAACTCCTGAAATTGAAAGAAGATATACAGAAAATGGTTGAGGCCTTAGAATGTGATACGGAGAACAGAAAAGATGAAGTGAAACAGTTAGCAGATAAACATGCATCTTCCCTTCTACAAGGTCTGAGTTTGATACGGCTAAGCAAGATGAAAGAAATCCAAGTGGAAACAGGTGACATTGATACCTATCTATTGAGTTTAGAAACTTACAATTCCTACTGTCAGAAGATAATATCTAAAGGATCAGCTAGCGACATCGGTCGTGCATTCTCGGACTTATCTGCTAGAGCTTTGGAGTTGCAAGAACAATGCCAACCTATGATTGAAAGAGAAATTCAGTCTTTCGATTTCCACTTCAGAAAATCAGAACTTGAAGAAATTCTAAAGGAAACTTGTGAAAACTTGATTGGCGAAATTGAAGGTAAGCGGTTTTCTTTTGTAAACGGAGTCACAGTGTTAAGCTCCTCTCGTACATATGTAAATGTAAATTAGGTACAATAAGAATTTGACATGCCATGCAGATTGCAGAAATGCAAATCAGGTACATTAAGCAATTATATTATCGGAATCAAATGAAGAGTGCTCTCCAAGTCCAGAGTAAAGGTTTGATTGTGAGTGGAAGATATGTGAATGACAAGAATGGAATGCATAACGACTGTGTGCTTGTTGTGCAAACAAGTCAACTAGGGTTTTTGCCCTAATACTAATGCTTATTCAGGTAATATAAGAAAGCAACGTATAGAATAAAACAAGGTGTCATTTTTATTTCAGAAGAAGGTGACTCAAAGCCAAATAAAAGAAGTAAAAAAAGTCTATTAGGAGTACAAAGTAACGAAATTGATCTGAGAAAAGAAATCGAAATCGAAAGAACAGAGAAAGAGAATTTGCGCTTAGCGAACGAGCAGCTCAGAATTAGTATAAATAATGAAATACAGCATAATAAGGTTTTGAAAGAAGAAATGGATAAGGAGAAGGCTAATTATGATTCATGCACAATGATATTGAAGCAAGAGCTTGACAAAAATAAATCAACCAACAGCACACTTCAAGCGAACAATGACAAACTTAAACAGGACCTGGATAAAGAAAACTTGACCAACAATTCATTTCTTGCCAGCAACAGCAAACTTGTCGAAGAAGTGAACATTTATAAAATGAAACTCAGGGCATTAGAAGACAACATCGAGAGACTCATGCAAGATATAGAGACGATGAAAAAAGGTAAGAAAATTAAATTATCTGTCTTTGACCTAATCCAATGACCTCTTTATCATAATGCAAAAGTCGATGGACGCTTAATGAAGAAGAAGAAGAGCAGTCCCTTAAGCTAGCCCTGAGGCAGCCATAGGTGTGAAGTGTTAGCGACTTCATTTTCTTAGCCTCGGCATATCATCGTATGAGGGCGAGCGGCTAATCCTCTCCATCACCGTGCCATCTTCCGACCGACAGTCCGACAGTGTACCGTCAGTTTACTTATTATAGCCGAATTGGCTGTTGTGATGGTGGAACAGAAATCTCGAACCAAATTTGCTGCCCTGACAGAGATTTGAACCCCTGGCCTCTCGATTGACAGTCCAGCGTGCTAACCATACACTAGCGAGCACCCCGCTTAGTGAAAATTGTAGTCTGTTGCAAGTCTCCGTTCTGAATAGAAAGAGTAAAGGAAACAGGATTAACCTAGAGTGGAGATATAGGCAAGATCCGAGCTGTTATTTCCGTACCTACGTAATAATGAACTAAGAAGTCAGTGTCCAATGATTGAGCGCACGGCTCATTAAGAAATAGCCATTCCCGTGCGTTTGATCTTTATGACAACTTCTTTGGCTGGCTCGGTTCCTTCCTGCAGGACCGTTTCTTCTCTGTGATCCAAAGTTCAGCCAAGCCAAATGGCTCACCGAGAAATAGTCATTCACTTCCGTTTGATCTTCATGGCAACTTCGGTGTGGCGTTGCATCAAGGGATCATCCCCGCAGGGCCCGCGCCGGCGGGAACTTTGCTGTTCCACATTGGGTGTCCAATACCGAGTCTCTATTCGTTCATCTGTACAGACCGAGCTTCTTGTCCCTCACTTGCGGACCTTCCCTAGGCAGCGCCGTGTCTCTCCACCATGTGCTATTCTAACCTTAGGACTGTCCTATTTAGACGGGGTTGGGTCGGAAGCGCTCCTGAGTAGATGATATTGAAGGGACGCTAAATAAATCCTCTTTTTTTTTTTTTTTATTCACAAGTTTACCGTCATCATATGACATCAAAGGCCGTTGACGACAATTCAAAATTATGTACAATACAACTTTAAAAAAACAAAGAATTAATAGAGTTCAAATGACACCATTTAAAGGCGTCTAAACAGTATTTTAC